>JAEAOA010000576.1:2547500-2775000 GCA_016746295.1 Potamilus streckersoni
TGATGTCATGGAGGGGGTCAAATGTCAAACATATACAAACTGTAATTACTGACATCATTAAATATTTCAAATATTTCTGAGTAAACTTATTCATCATTTTACATTTGTCAAAATATTACTTTAAGTTGGCACCATGCAGACACTAGTGTGCTGATGCTTTATTACAGCAAGCATGCAGCCACTAATATGCTGATGTAGCATTACAGCTACCATTCAGCCACTAGTGTGCTGATTTAGTATTACAGCCACCATGCAGCCACTAGTGTGCTGATGTAGCATTACAGCCGCCATGCTGCCATTATTGTGCTGATGTTGTATTAGTCACCATGCAGCCACTAGTGTGCTGATGTAGTATTACAGCTGCCATGAAGCCACTAATAATCTGATGTAAAATTACAGTCACCAAGCAGCCACTAGTGTGCTGATGAAGTATTACAGCCACCATGGAGCCACTAATAATCTGATGTAAAATTACAGTCACCATGCAGCCACTAGTGTGCTGATGAAGTATTACAGCCACCATGGAGCCACTAATAATCTGATGTAAAATTACAGTCACCATGCAGCCACTAGTGTGCTGATGTAGCATTACAGCCACCATGCAGCCATTATTGTGCTGATGTTGTATTACAGTCACCATGCAGCCACTAGTGTGCTGATGTAGTATTACAGCTGCCATGAAGCCACTAGTGTGCTGATGTAGCATTACAGCCACCATGCAGCCACTAATGTGCTGATGTAGTATTACAGGCTACTATAATATATAGTATACAAAAATAACAGGAAGACACTTGTATACACAATAGATCTTGCACCATTGTTTTTTCCCTGGGGTCAACTTGAGTGCTAAGGAAAAAAAGATTGGAAAATGATGAAACATTAAATATGCTGTATATATGCATGTATAAATGTGGTCCCATTAAAAATGTTCCATCACATTATGTGTCAGTTGATCAGGGTCCATATTGTTTTTTATATTTATTATTCCTAAAAACTGCACAGACTCAATACTGCTCAGGCAATAAGTGATGGTAGATATGAGTCTAATTAGTTGGATGAGACTTGTACATGAATACATACAGTACTCTAACTACATGTAGTTGGTTCAGACTTGTACATGAATACACACAGTAATCTAACTACATGTAGTTGGTTCAGACTTGTACATGAATACACACAGTAATCTAACTACATGTAGTTGGTTCAGACTTGTACATGAATACACACAGTAATCTAACTACATGTAGTTGGTTCAGACTTGTACATGAATACACACAGTAATCTAACTACATGTAGTTGGATCAGACCTGTACATGAATACATACAGTACTCTAACTACATGTACTTGGATCAGACTTGTACATGAATACACACAGTAATCTAACTACATGTAGTTGGATCAGACTTGTACATGAATACATACAGTAATCTAACTACATGTAGTTGGATCAGACTTGTACATGAATACATACAGTACTCTAACTACCTGTAGTTGGATCAGACTTGTACATGAATACACACAGTAATCTAACTACATGTAGTTGGATCAGACTTGTACATGAATACACACAGTAATCTAACTACATGTAGTTGGATCAGACTTGTACATGAATACATACAGTAATCTAACTACATGTAGTTGGATCAGACTTGTACATGAATACATACAGTACTCTAACAACATGTAGTTGGATCAGACTTGTACATGAATACACACAGTAATCTAACTACATGTAGTTGGATCAGACTTGTACATGAATACATACAGTAATCTAACTACATGTAGTTGGATCAGACTTGTACATGAATACATACAGTACTCTAACTACCTGTAGTTGGATCAGACTTGTACATGAATACACACAGTAATCTAACTACATGTAGTTGGATCAGACTTGTACATGAATACATACAGTACTCTAACTACATGTAGTTGGATCAGACTTGTACATGAATACACACAGTAATCTAACTACATGTAGTTGGATCAGACTTGTACATGAATACATACAGTACTCTAACAACATGTAGTTGGATCAGACTTGTACATGAATACATACAGTACTCTAACAACATGTAGTTGGATCAGACTTGTACATGAATACATACAGTAATCTAACTACATGTAGTTGGATCAGACTTGTACATGAATACATACAGTAATCTAATTACATGTAGTTGGATCAGACTTGTACATGAATACATACAGTAATCTAACTACCTGTAGTTGGATCAGACTTGTACATGAATACACACAGTAATCTAACTACATGTAGTTGGATCAGACTTGTACATGAATACATACAGTAATCTAACTACATGTAGTTGGATCAGACTTGTACATGAATACATACAATTATCTAACTACATGTAATTGGTTCAGACTTGTTCATGAATACATACAGTACTCTAATTACCATATTGCCCCGCATATATCCTGTCCTGCAGATGCAGATAAACTGCACCCTCATAAAGCATGTGGGTTTGGGGTTTTTGTGTAAAAAATCGTTGGCATAACCCACACCTTTGTATAACCCATAACCACAGATTGATGAAATTTGTTGTGTATGTTCACTTTGTCTGCCATTACTGTTTATATATCGACCAAATTCATCAATGCACACACATGGATGATGAATGAAAATACAGCTACTACATTTTCACACGCTCGCCCAACATGGAAATTTGTATTTACCCCATCAAGTCAGTCGGCCCAGGTTAATATTTATCCCTCTGCATAGTTTAAGTTAGGCACCTTGCCTCCACTATATTCTGGCTGGCAGCTGGCAGATTTAAATTTTGAAGCCAGATACATGTGAGCCGGATATAAAATGCCACAATTGTCAATTTCAAATGTAGCTTGCATGACATCAATAGTTCAGGCTCAGTACATAGTGCTTGTTCGCGTAGGCTATCTATATGAGCTGTGCCTAAACTACAGTCTACATAAACACGGACATTTCTGAATAATCTTGCATTCTTGTGAAGTATAGATTCGAGTTTAAATAATTTCTTTCTGTTAAATTTACAAAATGCCGAAACGAAAAACTTACACAGCCGACTTCAAGCTAACTCCCACTGCATATGTTAAAGTGCATGGCAATAGAGCCACGAGCAGAAAATTTGATATTGATGAGAGTGTAATCCAAGGTTGGAGAAAAGAAAAAGGTGCGTTGAAAATGAATCCACAAAAACGTGCTCGCCACGAACCTAAAGCTAAATGCACTCACCTTGAATTATGACCTAGGAACAAAATAAAACTAAAAACTATACAAAATGGATTCATCAAAGCTGGATTGATCCCTCCTCCTGCAGAAGGTGAAGAAGAAGAGGATCAAAATGTCACCATGCTGTGCTTTCAGAATCCTCTTGACAATCTGGAAAACGACAGTGACATTAATGAGGAGTTGAGGGTTTCAGTGATGCTGCTATTGATGAAGATGAACAAGATAATTATGATATTATTAGCTTTAAATTTTATTACGTGTAGAAAATTTGTGATTCAGCCACAAACTTATATAACCCACATTTCCCTTGCAGGATTTGTAAAACCTGGTATAACCCACGGGATATATGAGGGAAAATATGTTACATGTAGTTGGATTAGACTTGTACATATAAACATACATTACTCTAATTACATGTAGTTGGATCAGACTTGTACATGACTAGTACAGTACTGTAATTACACTGACAGAAATATAAAAGCATGAAGGATGGACTAAACCAGACAATCAGTGAATGAAATAAATCCATTTTTATTTTATATTTGAACAGGTATACAATCAGTATAAAAGGTACCATACTAATGATGAGTGCCAATGTATTGAGGGGGTGGGGGTGAAATATCATGCCTCCTTTCCACTCTCTTGTATTAACATCAGCATCCATATGTCAGGTTAATGCATGCTCTCACTAAAATTATCCATGGACATTGACTAATTAAGCTGGCTATTATGCTTATCAAAAAATCCTTTATGTGGCAATGGAAAAATACCTCAAATAATTTTTTTTCTGAGGTCTCAAAATTTTTTAAGTTTGAAGGCTGTTATCAAAAATAAAATATTACCATAGAATCTGCCTTGAAAGACCATGCTCTTTGTCAAAATTAAGTTAATCACAGGTCATAATATAAACTGATTAAACCTGCACTCAAAATAATGGGGTTTCTTAAAGCAAGTTGTCTTTCAAGATAGGTTTTACTGTATCCCTATGTCACTATAAAAGGGTATGCAATAAAATTACCAATACCAATAAGGAGTCATAGCAACATGTCATGGCAACATGTCACAGCAACAGTGATTATTGGTAGAGGAAGAAATCTGCATTATTCTGGTGACAGCTCAAACAAACATGGCTAAAGTAGATTCTTACAATGATAAAATACTTAACAATACTATATATGCAGTAATGTAAATTTATATATAGAAATATTATAAAAAGCACAAAGCATATGTAACTGGAACACATGAAAGTGTTTATCTGCATGTTTACATTAAGATCTTTCAACTGATGGTGCTTTTAGTGTTTAAATGTGCTCAAAAGATAAAAGACTGAACTGAGTATATAAATGTCAAATTTACACAATGGATGGCAATGTGTATAAAGAAAAAAAGGACTGCAGAAAAATCAATCACCGTGTGTACTAAACTTAAAAATATTAGTACTGATCTTGTTATGTCTAGGTTCATACAAAAGTAACAAAGAGTGAAGCCAACAAGCTTTGTAAAATTTAACAAATATTTTTTCCCTAGAAAAACAAGGTAAAAAAAGAAAAAGGACTTAGTTTGTGAATCTAATTCAGAATTAATCCTTGAATTCAAAAATATATGTCCTAGCAATAAAAAGTCCCAATTTTAATCTCAGTTCAATGGCTGATGCAATTCCCAAATGGAAGGCAATGACATCTTCAATAATCGGCTTATTGTTGATGTGGCAACAGTTCCTTACTGAATTACCAAGAATTATAATCCTGCTTTAGAATTATGAATTATTTCCAATAATTGCCTTTGTCCAAGAATCTGAATGAGCACTATATTTTCCAGGGAAAATAAATTATTAATTCCATAAAAACAGAAAACATCAAATTGGCAACAACAAAAATAGTTTTGAGGTCCAAATGTATAAAATTACAACTGAGAAAATTCTCTATGAAACTGATTTTTAACCCTAACTGAAACGCAATTCATACCCTTGCGATTCGGTCATGTGATGACTTCGTATGAATGGCACAAACGATTACAATACATATATTAAAATAAAAATAAATAAATTTAAAATAACAAACAATTTAATTACACATATATAATACTTCCCCCCATAAAGAAAAATAAAGATTTATATAATAAAGCTTTATTTTGACTACAGATTAATTATATATGAGATTAAAAAGAATTACATAAGAACTCTTTTATGAATTATAGAGATTAAAAAGAATTACATAAGAACTCTTATGAATTATACAAAGTGCACATAAAAAATATTTCTATTATATTCCTGTAACAAAAAACACCACAATAATAATCTCATATTTCTGTTTTTTGTATTTTCCATGAAAATATGGGGATTGTGATCACTAAACACAAGAATCAGAGAAAGAGCTGAACTAATGTAAACTTCAAAATGCTGTAATGCCAGTATCAAAGTCAAACAATCCTTCTTGATTGTTGAGTAATTCCTTTGGTGCTTATTTAATTTCTTTGAAAAATAACACACTGAATGATCAACACCATTTCTATCTTCTTGAATCAATATTACTTCAACCCCATCAAGAACAGACAGTTTAAATGCTTTAATGAAATTTGGAGCTGTAAGAACTGGTGCACATTTAAGAATGGTCTTTAACTTGTCAAAAGCCTCCTGAAATTTTTTCAGTCCAAAGAAACTTGTTTTTCTTGCTCAATAAATTTTTCAAGGGTTCAGCAATACTAGAAAAATTGGAACAAAATTTCCTATATCATCTAGCCATACCCAAAAATCGCATCAGTTGCTCGTATAATGACAGGCACAGAGAATTCAGATAAAGCTTTGACCTTAGCATCTATAAGTTTAACTTGTCCATGTCCCACAATATGTCCTAGAGATGTTAAACAAGCATAGCAGAATTCACTTTTGAATAAACTGATTAACAAACTTGCATCAGTGAGTCTGTCAAAGAATTTCTGAATTGTTGCTAGATCGTCTTTCCAGGTGTCACTGTAGATGTTGACATCATCAATTGTAGCATTGTTATCATGTTATCAAATATTGAAAGATACTTGGCGAACCCTTCATCCAAAACAGCATCACTTTGCATTGATAAAGTCCATCTGGAGTTATGATACTGAAATTTCCTTTGCTCTTTCTGTTAGTGGAATTTGCCAAAATCCTTGAAGAAGGTCAAATTTGATGACATACTTAACATTTCCAATTTTATCAATGCAGTCATTGATTCTTAATAAAGAAAATTCATCTTAGTCTTACTGTTCACTTTTCTATAATACAGGAAGTTTTATCTGGTTTTAAAACAAGTATACATAGTGAACTCTGGTCACTTTTACCGGACTCTATGAAATCGTCCTCCATCATCATACTGAATTTCTTTTTTCAAGTATTCCTCTTTGAGAGGGTTCATCCTGTGTTTGTGTGTTGTTTTACAGGTTTGGAACTTATGATTTCAATGTTGTGAAACATTTTGTCTATTGTTGTAGGGATAGCTTGAAATAAGTGCTCATATTCAAATAATAACTGTTTAATTATTATTTAATCATTCCTTTCTTGTTCTTGCAAATGTGAAAGTTTCTGGTCCAGATTATTCATAATTTCTGAATTCCAAAGATTTGTCACTCCAAAATTAATCAAGTTTGATTGAAATCCTTAACTTAAATCTTATCTAAATTAATTGCATGATTTACCAGGCTATCTCTTTCAACATAATTCTTTAACATGCTTATGTGGCAAAGTTGTTTTTTGTTTTTGCCTTCCTGGAGTATTTACGACTCAATTTAAATCATTTGCTTTTCAATTGCATACAGACCATAATATTTTGCCTGAAGGAGTCGCGGTACTAATTCATTTCCCATAGCAAACCTATGCAAACACCATGTTATTAAAAATACAAAAACTTAAAATTTCTGAATGCTCATGATTGAACCTATATTTATCAATATAAAACCTGGATGTAAGCTTCTGTGTAGAGGAAAGGATATGAGCCATGGTAAAATCTGGACCTGCATGTATTTGAAGCAAGTGCTTTCAATTCCACACCAAAGAGTCAGGTGCTAATTTAATGACTGTTCCAAACTAAAGACTGTTAAAGGACTGGAATTCCATTCATAAAACAATGTCTCTATTTTTTCACTTACAAGTAGGATAAGTTCTCAAAAGATTCCTTTTCCTAAAGCATAACTTAAATTATTAACCAATCCTGGACACCCAAACGCATATAATCTCTATTAACTGTTCACCCATTTCCAGGCTGGTTCCCATTGTTCAATACAATTAGTATCATGTGTCCTATATCCCCCTTGATTTTCTTGACAGCCCTGGGAGTAGTAGTTTAATACATAAGTAAGTCATGTGCATAGTTCTGCTTGTCAAAGATTATATTAGTGAATATTAAATTTTATTGCAAGTTCATTTTCACCTAAAGAGGAATGGTGTATTTCAGGAAACATTTAAATATTTGAGCTTCATTTAAGAAAAATATTTAAAAAAACTGTCTAATAAGAGTCATTTTTTTAATATCACCATTTATCTCTCTTCAATAAAATACCGAAATATATGACCAGCCATGTCATATTATGTAATTAAGGGGTTAAAGGTCAACATGACCATCTATATGTACATGTATTATAACAGAAAAAGAGATTTAAATGACAAAAATTATCTAAAATTCTTCCAGAAGACACATAATTTAAAACTAAAGTAAGGAAGACACAAGTCCATTAAAATGCAAAATATTATGTTTCAAACCATTCACTGAAAGAAATTAGTGGGATGCAAAGTGATGAGAGGTCATCACCATTAAGCATGGTAGAAGAGACCTAAGTGATCCTATCTGATGCATTATGTTTCAAAACACAACTAGGAAATATTATATTGCTTACCACAATTACTCTAAAGATGGTAAATTATATAAATTTTATATATGTATTGCTTAGATATGAACCAAAGTGCAAAATACTCCACCTAACATAGTCAAATCTTCACCCAGTTCCCCATATCCCTCTTGGCAGCAATCCTAATGAAAGTCACTCTGTGGTTTACAAAAGTTATTACTTTTGCTTTATATCTACAAACAGAACCATATGATTGCAATTATGGTAATGTTAATTACAGCTGTATATGTGGAGTCACTGTATTGCTGTAGTTGTCTATAGGTGTCGTGGTATTAATTCAGTTCCCACAGTAAACTTAAGCAAACACCATGATATTAAAAATTCAATAACTTAAAATTTCTGAGTGTTCATGATCAAAACTATATTTATCAGAATAGTTGAAATCTGGATGTCAGCTTATGTGTAGAGGAAAGGATATAAGCCACATCAATTTCTGGACCTGCATTTGTTGGAAATGTGCTTTAAATTCCACACCAAAGAGCCAGGTGCTAATTTTAGTAATGAGTCTTCCAAAGTCACGCCTATTAAAGGATTGGAACTCCTTCAACAAAACAATTTCTCAATTTTTTTTTTTTTTTTACTTACAACTAAAATATGGTCTCAAAAGATTCTTTCTCCTAAAAAAAAACTTACATTATTAACTAATCCTGGACACCAAAGCCCATATAAACTCTATTTTCACCCATTTCCCGGCTGGTTCAAATTTTTTCATACCATTAGTATCCTGAGGGTTTTGTAGAATGGGAAAGAAAGCTACAACTCTATCACAAGGCTGAAAACTCCTTTGAGCTTTTATCATACCCTAATTTCATTTTTGGATGAGTAGAGTGCTGGTTCGCTCTTGCGACCTCACAAGCCTTTGAAAACTTGTACTTAAACCTTGAAGATTGAATTCAGTAACTTCATTTGAAACAAGCCTCTCTTTCAACAACTTCAATGTTCCACACACAGCGTGTCCTTTTTCTTTTTGGGAAAGGCTTCCAAAAGTTTTGGGGAAGGGGCCCCCAAAACCCACCCTTTTTTTGTAAATAAATGCTTGGCCCATTTTCGGGTATTTTAAAATTATAGGGTCTTTTTTCCTGTTTTTGGGGGGGCCTTTTGGCAGGGGGTGGGGGGAAAAGTTTGGGGGTTAAAATCTTTTTAAGCCCCCCTTGCTTTTTTTTTTTGGGGGTTTTTGACCCTTTTGGGGACGGGGGGTGGGGGGGTTTTTTGGGGTTGGGATTTTTTAAATTTTAAAAGGGTTTTTCATTTTTTGGGGGTTAATTTAAAGGAATTTGGTTTTGGGGGTTGAGGGGGGGACAAAAATTTGTAAAATTTGGGGGGTACTAATTTTTTGGGTTGGGGGGTCTTAACCAATTAAATTTTGTAAAGGGTTTTTAAGGGAGGTTATTTTGGTAGGTGGGTTGGTTTTGCCGGTTGGGGAAATTTAAAACAATTTTTGTTTTTGGCTCTGGTTTTTTAAACTGTTTAATTGGGTAGTCATGGGGGTAAACTGGGGACTGTTTTTTTGGGTAAATTTTGGGGGGGTTTTTTCCGGGAATTGGGATATTTGGGGGTTTTTCCAAAAATTTTTTTTGGGCCTTGGGGGGGATGGGGGGGTTTAAATTTTTAATGTCCCTTTAAATTTTAGGCTTTTACTTTTGGGGGGAGGGGGGGTGTTTTAGGAGTTGCCTGGTAATGGGGAAAAGGGGGTGGGGTGAGGGTCCCAAAATAAATTTAAAAGGGCCCCATTTAATTAATTTAATGGAGTTAATTTTAAGGGTTTTTCCGGGGGTATTTGGGGTTTTGAGGATAAAGGGGGGTTGGGGGGGAGGGGTATAAGGGGTTTTGGGGGTTGTTTTTTTTAAAAAGGGGGGAAATGACCTTGGGGGATTTTAAAAATTTTGGGGGGTTTTTTTAAAAAATTTTTTTTTTGGCCTTTTTTTTATTTGGGGTTTGGGAAATTTTTTTTTCTTGGGGGGTTTGTAAAAAAGGGGGGACAAACGGGAAAAGGGGGGAAAAAGGGTTTTTAAAAAATTTTTTTTTAAAAATTTTTATTTTTTTGGGGAAAACGGGTTTTAAAATTGGGCCCTTTTGTTTTTTGGAATTTTTCTTCCAAAAATTTAATTTTTGGTTTTGATGGTTGGGGGGTTTTTTTGGGGTTTTTAAAAAAAATTTTAATTTCAAATTTTGGGTTTAAAAATTTTGATTAAAGAAAAATTTTTTTTGTTTTGTTTGAGGTTTTTAAACCCCTTTGGGTTTAACAATTTAGCCCTTTTGTGGGGGGGTCAGGGATCACTTGGGTTTTAATTGGCGAAAAAAAAAAAAACCCAATGATCGGGACGCCATGGACGCTTTGAAACTACTTTTTTGAATTTTTCAAAAGATTTGTTAAAAAAATTTTTTAAAAAAATTTTTCTTTTTTTTTCAAAACTCGAAACTATCTAAATTTTTGGTTTCCGGATTGATTTTTTTTAAAGGTATGTTTTTTTGTCGGGTTTAAAAAATTTTATCTAAAACTAAAATTTTTTGGGCAAAATTTCAGCCCCCAAAGGGAAATTAAAGTTTCTTTTCTTTAACATAGGAGCGAGACACCAAATTTAATGATTTCTTTTTAAAGGCTCATTTCATTTTAACACTGATCCTTCTTTTACCCCATATTTTCTAGGGAAATTTTTTAATGGTGCGCCCTTTGGTGGCTGAAACCCCAAGGGGCGAATTTTCCTTATTTTCTTTTCATTTCAAAAGAAAACAGTTGGGGTTCCTGAATTTAAAAACCTTTAAAAATTTTCCCAACCACATTTCCGGGATTAAATTATATTTTTGTAAACCTTTTTTTAACATATCAGTCTTTTTTAAAAAGGGGCCTTTTTCCTTTTTAAGGGTTTTTTATTGATAATTACTCGTGGTTGTTTTTTGGGCAAAAACAGGTTAGGGAAAAAGGGATCGGGTTTAAATTGAAGTAAATGATGCTTCGGGAAAAGGGTTTTAAATAAATTTTTAACTTTGAAAAGGGGAAATTTCAACAGGGGTTTGTAATCAGCACCCGCGGGCCCCTACTTTTAGGGCCCTTTCCCAAAAGGGGAAAATTTCCCAGTGAAAGACTAGATGGGGGGAAGGGTTTTTTGGAAGAAAAGCGGACTTATTCTTTGTTTTTTCTAAAAATTTTTTTTTTTTCATTCCCCCTTCGTTTTTCCCTTTATATCACATTTTTTTTGTTTAATTTGGAATTTTTTTCTTAGAAAGATAAAAAATAATTTTTTTCTTTTCTGAAAAGGGGGGGCATCTTTCTTTGTTGCTTTTTTAAAAAAAAGGCCCGAAAAGTTGAACTTTTTAAAGGGGAATTCTTTTTTTTTTTTAAAAAAATTTTTTAAATGGCCCTCCAAATAAAAAAAACCTTTTTTTGGACAAACAGAATGAAAAAAGGTTATGGTGCCCTTTGTTTGTAATGTAACTTTAGGCTAGGGTGGGGGGTTTCAAGTATTTTGAACTAAATTTTAATTTTTGGGGGTTTTTTCGGGGACGGTTTTCTGGTTCCCTTTTTTTTAACTCGGGGCATTTGGGGGGGTAATTGGGGGGATTTTTTGGGGGGGTTTAAAGCTAAAACTTTTTTTTTTGAGGGGGGGGGGGGGACCTTCTAATTGGGGGTTTTTTTGGGGGGTTTTTTGGGGGTTCCCAATTTTTGGGGGAAAGGGGGGGTTTATTTTTTTTGGGGTTTTAAAATTTCCGGGTTGGGGTTTTAGGGTTTTTAATTCTTTTTGTTTAATAAAGGGTTTTCCCCACCTGAACCCTTAAAATAGGGTCCTTTTTTAATTTAATTGGGGTTTGGGGGTTGAAGGGTTTAGGGGGGAATTTATTTGGGGGTTTTTTAAAATGAAAATTCCCAAGGGGGGGGGAAACCCCTTGACTTTTAGAAAATTTTTTAATTTTCCAAAATTTCCCTTTTTGGCCAAGTAAATTTTTAAAAGGGCCCTTTTGAGTAGTCCCCTTCAACAAAATTCATGAAATTCAACCCTTTTTTTGCCCAATAATTTCGGTTGGGTGAAATTTGCGAATTTTTAAATGGGGGCTTAAAGGTTTAGAAAAACATCTCAGGTAAAAACAAGCCTTAAATTTGAAAATTAGGTTTTTTTGGAAAAAAACGCAGGGGTTTTTTTGGGGTCATGGGGGGAAATTAAAAATTTTCAAAATTTAATTTTCCCAAATTTGTTTTGGGGGTTACCCCGGTGGGTTATTTTAGTTTAAAAGGGGGGGTTCAATGTCAGAATAAAGGCCCGGGGGGGTATTTTTTGGGGTTTTTTTTTTTCACTGTATGACTTTTTCCTATCAGATTACAGTTTGTTTTTTTGTTTTTTTTTCTTAACATAAAGGGCTCGTTGGGGGCAGCTGGGGAAAAAATAGCACCAAACTAAAAAACAAATCTGCAGTCTTAAATTGTTAAAATTTGGGGTGAAAATTACTAAATTAAGCAAACACCATGTGTGCTACCCTAAAAAATTAAGAAAAACCCCATGAAAATTTTAGACCCAATTTGGCCCCTCTGCTTTTTTTTTTTTCTGTGTTTGTAAAAAAAAAAAAAAACAAGCCTCTTTTTGGGGCCCTTCGGCATTAGCGTTGTTTCCCCAGGGGTCCGGCCCTTTGTAAGGTTTTGGTCAACCGCCATAAGCGATTTTTATTTAAAATTGCAAATTTAAGGTTTTTTTTTTTAAGGACTGGGGGGAAAGGGAAAAATTTCAAAAATTTTGCCCGTTTTTTCCTTTTTGTTTTTTTGTACCGTTTACATACTTTAAAGGACCGTGGCCAAGGTACTCCAAACCAAACCCTTTCCCTGCATTGGACCCCCCTTGTTTTTTTAATAAAAGGCCTTTTTTGTTTTCGAGAGGGTTCCAAGGGTCAGAAGGGCCCCCCGGCGAGGTCCTTGGGGCCCGCAAACCCGGGGGGGGTTCCCGTTTTTAGGGAAAAATTCTTTTCCCCAACTTGTTTTTTAAAAACCGGCAAGGGGGGGTTTAGGAAGGGGGGCCCTATTTTCTTTGGGGGTTTGGGGAAAATTTAAATTTTAAAATTGTTTTTTAAAAGGGGGGTGTTTTTTTTTTTTTAAAAAGGGTTTTATTCAAAATTAAAGGGTTTCCCGGGGGGGGTTTTTTTTAACATTTAAATTGGGGGGCCCGAAAATTTTTTCTTTCCTTTTAAACACTGTTTTTTTAAAGGGGCAAAGGGTTTTTTTAAAATTTTGATTGGACCCCGCGATTTTGGGGTTTTACGGTTTTAAAAACTTTTTTAGCCACCTTAAAAACCAAAAATTTTACCATTTTTTTTGGGGGTTTTTTACTAAAAATTTTTTTTTTTTTATGTTTAAATTTTTAAAAAAAATGAACAACCCTTTTTTTAAAGGGGTGAATGAATTCCTTTGGCGCTTTACACAAATTTCCTTTTTCAAAATTTTTATACCTGAAAGGGTTTTTTGTTTTACGTTTTTTTCATTGTGTCGTGGGCTTTTTGGGTTTTGGTCTTTTATAAAGGGGGGGTTTTTAGGGGCCTTTCAAGGTTTTGGGGGGTTGCGTTTCTTGGGGGGGTTTACCCTTTTTAAGGCCCAAAATGAAAAAGGGTTCCCTTTTTAAACTTTTGTTTTTTTAAAAAGAATACCCTTTTAAAACCTTTTTGAAATATTTTTTATTTTAAATTTTTTTTTAATAATTTTTTTTTTAATTTAATTTAATAATTAATTAATTAATTTTTTAAATTTATATTTTAATTTTTTTTTATTTTTTTATTTATAAATTTTTTTTTTATAGTTAAAAAAAGGAACGCGGTACAAAAACTATTTTAATTAACTACCCAAGGTTTCCCCCGGTTTTTAAAAGGGCAAATACAAAATTTTTCCCGGACAAAAAATTTTTTAACCCGTTGGTTTCCCTTTTTCTAAATTTTATTTTCGTTTTAAAAAAAATTAAAAATAAAGGGATTAAAAGACTTTTGGGGCTAAAACGTTTTTTTAAAATTCCCTTTAAAGCCAAGCCAAAGGCTTTAATTTTTTATTTTGGGTTATTTTGGGGTTGAAAGGTTTTTTCCCCGGGTTATTTGGTTCTTTTCCGGGGTTTTCTTTTTTTAAAATTGGGAAAAGGGTTTGGTTTGTTTTTAATTGTTTGGGAAATGGGCCGATTAAATTTTTGGGTTTTTTTTTAAAAAGGGGGGGGGGAAAAAAAAAAATTTAGGGGTTTTTAAATTTTCCCCCCCCCAAAAAACCCCCTTTTTTTTTAAAAAAAAGGGGTTTTTAATCCCCTCCCCCCCTCTTTTTTCCCCCAAAACAAATTAAGGGTAAACAGGGTTTTTTTTTAAAAACAAAACACCGGGGTTTTGGGGGAATCCCTATTTTCGGGTTTTCCAGGGGGGGTTTTTTGGGGGTTAAAACGCGCTGGGGAAATTTTCCCGTTGAAATTTTTAAACCCAAAAAAAGGGGGGGAAAATTTTTAAAGGGGGTTAGGTTTTTCATTTAAAAAGGGGTTTGGTTTAAAAGGGGTTTGAAAAAATGATAATTATTTTTGGTTTTTTTCTTGGTTTAGTTAAATTTTTTGGGGTTTTTCATTTTTTTTGGGGGAAAGGGGGGTTTTTTATGTTGTATTTATTTGGTGGGAATGTTTGTCCAAATTGTAATTATGAAAATTAGGTTTTAAACTTTTATATTTTACCCCGGGGGTGGTTTGGGTTTTTTTGGGGTGTTTTCTGAAAGGGACTTTAATTGGATGTTCAATTTGTTTTTAAAAATTTGGCATTTTTTAACGCCGGGGGGGTGGGAAAAAATTTAGGGGATTTTTTTTAAAAAAAAGGATTTTTCCCCCTTAAAATTTAAGTCCAGCGTAGTTTAAACGGGGGTAGTGATTTTGAAGATTTGGGTTGTAAGGGGAATTTGGGGGTTTTTTTGGGGGCAAAATTTTTTATTATAAATTTTATTGGGGTTTGTTTTAAGCTTTTAATTTGGTTTTTGGGGGGGAAATCTAGGGGAAATTAAGGGGGTTTAAAAATAATATTTTTTCCTTTCTTTTTAAAAATTAGGTTTTAATGGGTCCTTTTTGGGGGTTTAAATTTTTGGGCGGGGTTGTTCAGCTTTTTTTTCCAAACCCCGGGGGAAAAATTGAAATTTTTTTAAAGTTTTATAAGGGTTTTTCTTTTTAAAATTCTTCTCAGTTTTTTTGGGGGGTTTTTTACGTTTTCCCCAAGGGAGTCTTTTTTGGGGGGCCGGTTAGTTTGGGGGGGGGTTTTTTCTTTGGGGCACTCTCCCTTGGTCAATCTTTACCCCGGGTTTTTTTCCGAAATTTTTATTTGTTAAAAATTTTTTTTTGGGGGTGTCCCCCAGAAAACCATATCAACAGTATAAAAATTTTTTTAAATTCTGTTTTTTGGGAATTTTAAAAACCTTACTTTTTTTTCTCAAAAATTTTTGGGGTTTTTCCCAAATTTTTATTTTGATTTTCTGGGTTTAATTCATTTTTTTTTGTTGAATTAGCGGTGTTGCCAAAACTTTTGGGGGAAAATTCCCAAAAAATTCATCTTTTAATTTTTTTGTTTATGTTTGGAAAAAAAAAATGTTTTTTTTGGGTTGGTTTAATATTTTTGGGGTTGCGGGGGTTTTCTTTTTGTTGGGTTTTTCCCGGACAGGGGGGGGTTTTTTTTTGTGGAGCGCCCTTTCCCTTTGGGGTTTAAAGGGATCGGATTTGTTTTTTTTCCCAAAAAAATTTTTCTACTCTTTTTAACAAAATCTTTAAACTAAACCTACCGTTCTTGTTTTTTCCTTAATTTTTAAAAATTTTTTAACGATTTAAATTAGAAACCGAAGCAGTATTTTCTTCCTTTTCTGGGGTTTTTCTCGTCTTTTAAAGCCCCTTTTTTGGGTTTAAAAAATTTTGAAAATTTAATTGGTCAGGGGAAAGTTTTTGTAAAAAGGGGTTTTATTTTGGGAGGTCAAGGGGGGGGTTTTTGGGTTTTTTGGAACCTTTTTAAATTTTTGGGTTTTTTTAAACCCAAAAATTTTTTTCCAATTTTTTTTTGTACTCATTATTTACTACCCTAAAATAAAATTTAAACCCACTATTTTTAAATATTTTTACAAAATGGCAAAATCGTTTTTTTAAAAAAATTTAAATTCGGAAAACTAGTGAAGCTTTAACAAAATTTTTTAAAACTTCCTGATTGTCTTTTTCTTTTGTTTGGGGGCGAATGGTGGGGGGGGAAAACAAATTTTGCTTTTAAACTTGCTTTTTGGGTGTAATTTTAATTTCGCGGTTTTTTTATTTAAAAATTTCAACCCAGCAAGTTAAGTATTGGTTTTTAAAGTGATTTTAAAATTAAAAAGCTTCTGTTGTTTTTTTAAAGCTGGGAAGTTTTTTTTTTTTTTGGGCCACCCAAAAAGTTCTTTTTCCTTTTAAAATCAATTTGTTGCAGATGAAAATAAATAAGATTTTTTGTTGATATTCCGCTAAAAAACATGGGTTTTGAACTTTTTAAGATCTTTTTTCCCCTTTTGTCCCTTTAACAACGGGTTTTAATTCCGTTTTATTTTCGCTCGGGAATTTTAAAAGGGTTTCAGGTTTTTTAGGCAAAAATTCGGGTGGGTTTTTTTTATTTGGGGATTGGTTTATTTTGGCTTTGTTTATTGCAACGAGCGGGCGGGGGGCCCGGACAAAAAAATTAATTTTTATTAAATTTTTCCGTAATGCTACAAAAGAAAAAAAATAAAACCCTTTTTTTCTTGTTTGATAAACTTAAAATTTGAATCCAAAAAAATTTTGTTTCGCTTTTTGAAATTTAACATTTTCTTCGTTTTGGTTTAAATTTTTTAAAAAATTTTATTTTTATTTTTTAAGGGACAAACGAGCAAAAATACAGACAACACATTAAAGATCTAAAAAAAAACCTTGCTAAATTCTCAGGCTCCCCTTAAGCAAAAAGTAAAGGAAAGGCGGGGAGTGGGAAAAATTTACCTGCTACAGAAAAAACGCTAAAATTTTTTAAAAGCCGGTTAATAAAGCTTTAATTGGTAAAAACCAAAAACCCTTAAACCACTGTCAAAAAGAAAAAATTTTAAAACCAATACGGGGGAAAAAGGGTTTGGTTGGAATTTTTTAGAGAACAACAGGAAGAGCTGCGGCAAAAAACTTTTTTACTAGATCTGATAAGAAAAAGAAAAAAATGATTGAGGCATTTTTCAAAAATTTTGTTTGATCCTGGGGGCCTAGAAAAGCAAAAACCCGTTCAAATTTTGATAAACAATCCGCGGGAATTGGGGACAAAGGTTTAGCGGTTTTTAAAAAACGAAAGGGAAATTTAAAAAAATATTTTTTAAAAAATTTTATAGGGACTTTAAAAGTTTATCGAGAGGAGAAACAAAAGAGTCGGTGTTCTTCCCTTTTAAATTTTTTGGGAAAGTTGGGATCAAAGATTTTTTTTTTTAAAAAAAGGGAGAAAAATGATGAGTTTAAAAGGTGGGGGTTTATGATGTTTTTTTTAAACAAAGAAAATAAAGGGTTTTATTGTTGATTTTTAACCCAAAGTGGACTGTTGCAGTATCAAGCAAAAAATCGATTTTTTAGTTGAAATTTTTTAAATTTGGGGGAGCCCCTGAAAAGGATGAAAAAAAACCCCGGTTCAGGATTGAAAATTTTGTTTCCATTTTTTGAAAGAATGGGGAAAGGGGTTTGGTCTTTGCTCTACTTTTTTTTAAAAAAAAAGCAAAAAATTTTAGTAAGAAAAAAACCTTTTGGTTTTAAAGGGTTTTGGAGTTTTTAAAAAAAAAATTTGATAAAACTTAAAAAAAATTTTTCGTTTTTAAAAAAATTTAAAAAAGTAAAAAAAAAACAGGAACGGTGAAAAAGTATTTACTTCAACTATTTAAAAATTTGATGGGTATTTTTAAATTTTTATTAATTCGTAAAAGGAAAGTTTGGGAATGATAGTGTTAAAATTGATAATGAAATTATTGACATATTTGGGATCCATCTAAGAGGGGAAATGAATTTTTAATCTGCGAATACGAAACTTTACACCGCGACTAAATCGGGGCGGCTTAATTTTGTAAATGTTTATAATTTTAAAGGAAATCCCCAAAAAAAATTTATTACTAACCCTTAGGAGTCTGCACAAGATGGGCGAAAATTTTTTCGAAATTTAAAATTCCCCCTTTAACAAGATCCTGAAAAAACAATATGAAAGGGGGTTTTTTAAATTTTCCCTTGTACTTTGCGGGAAAGCTTTTCCTAACGGGGAAAAATGTTTTTTTAAGGGATGAAAGGTTTTTTATTTTGGGAAAAAAACATCTCCAATTTTAAACAAAAAAAAATAAAAATTCCGAAAAAGGAGTTAAATAAATTAAAGATCTAAAAAAAAGACAATAAAAGAGCTCAAAACCCAAAAGTTTAAGGGTTTGTGGGGGTTTAATTTTGAATTAGCACAAATTAAAACCACATTGCGAATTTGGATAACTTTGAAAAATATGGGCAATAAAATCTTGCCCCTTTAGAGAAAAAAGTATTCCCACAACTGTTGGTTTTTCTGAAAAAATTTTAAAATGCACTTGATAGCCTTTAAATGACATTTAAAACTGCCAGCAAATAAAACCAAAAGGGAAAATTTACAATATTAAAAATTTGGGCTCTATTGCTTCTGGCTCTTTACATAAAAAAGGGTAGCAAAGGAAAAACGTTTTTCATTTTTCCTCCCAAAAGTCCCCCGGGGTTTCTTCATGCAAAATTCCAAACGACATTTTATAAAATTATCCTTTAAACTTTGGGGAAAAACAAATACCCCAATTTTAAAAATGCATTGAAAGACAATCAGGAAAAAACAGTTACATTTTTTTAAAAATTGAATTGAAACCTTATTTTTTACATTTTCGCGGCAAAAGAAAAAATTTTGCAACATAAAATTTAAAATTAAAAAGAAAAAAGGGTTTATCAAAAGAAAAATATTTGGGAGGATTTTTTGGAAATTTATTCACTAAATTTAAAAAAAATTTTCCCGGGAAACTAGCGCTTTAAAGGGGGGCACCCTTTGCTATTGACGGGGGTTTTAAAAGTTTTGAAAAAGGGGGCGGGAAATTTTATCCCGGGCGGGGGCCCTGCGGTGGGGGCCCAAAAAATTTGAAAAAAATTTTTTAAAGGGAATCCACCATCTTTCAAAATTTTTTTCGCTTTCTCAGTTTTTCGGCTCCAACAAAGAAAACCAAAAGCTTGTTAACAACAACAAAAAAATTTTTATTTTCCCCGGGCGAGAGTTTACAAAATTTATTTTTTTTCAAAAGTAACTTTGGGGGCAATTTTTTTTTTAAACTTTTAAAAAAAAAGGGCTGTTTTTTCATTTTAACGGGGGAAAAAAACTTTGGGGAATCGACCGGGGGGAAAAATTGGAGTTTGTTGGTCCTTGAGGAATTTTTTAAGCCTTTTTCTGGTTTTTAAACTTTCCCCTTTGGGGGAAAAAGTATTTTCGGCCACTTAAGGCCCTTTGTTAGAATTTGGGGGGCAGTTTAATGAAAAGTAGCCAATCCACCTGCTAGCAATTGCAGTTGGAGCTAGAAGGTAGCTCTTATAAATATCGGTTGGAAGTTTATTCAAAAGTGCTAGATATCAACTGGAGTAATCAAACTGTAGAAGATTTTTCGAGTCACCTACAAGTTGCAAGTATAATTTTAATATTATTCGTTTTTCCGACGATTACTCGAGATCGATCAACTGCAACTAATATGATGTGGTGTTAAAGATACTGGACGGGGTACAGCTGAATCAACAGAATTTTTAAAGAGAGGCGCTATAGTACATGGGAGCTGATGCTGATGCAAATGCTGTAATTGTGAGAAATTTTCTCATTGCTAATGCAGACGCGCCTAGGTATTGCTGCACCAGGTGCAGCTGCTAATGCAGACGCTACAAGAGTTTCTCTTTACAGCAGCTTTTAATATCTAAATATAACACCACCAGCTGCAGCTGCAGACGGTACTGCGATGTTAAATTTACTTCTTAACACACTTGATGTGAGAAATCCACGCTATAACGAAGGTTTTGCTAGGCGAAGAAAACTTGCAGCAGGATCACGTCAAATTACAATGATGCTTCCGCTAAGCATGATTTTCGGCTTTTGTCGCGATTATGATAAAGTATTTCGCGGAGTAAAACATACTCTTATTTTAGATCGAGCAGACCAAAACGATTGCTTGTTTAGATCTGGAGGGGTTGATGTACAGTTTATCATAAACAAACTTTCTTTGTGGATGCCACGTATAACACCATCAATCACTAAAATGTCAGAACTAAATAGCACGCTTGATAAGCATACAAACAGAATTTACTTTAAGCAGCATAAGGTATATCAGACAGCGGTTCCAAATACTACTGACTACACGTGGAGGGTCACAACAACATCAAGCGAACAACTGCCGAAAAATATCTTTGTCGTATTTCAACAACAAGCTCGACGAGGTGACCAACAACAAAATAATGCAGTATTTGATCACTCTAATGTCAGACTAATACACGCTAGATTAAATTCAAAGCAATATCCAGAACGAGCTATCGAGTGCAATTTTGCTGATGATGCTAATAAAAATATTTCTCGACCGTACATGTACCTGCTTGACGCAATACAAAAATATCAAGATGTTGAAGATGGAACTCAAATATCAGTAGAAGAATTTCGTACGCTTTATCCTATATTTCATTTTGATGTTAGTAAACATAGCGAACGAGCTGTAGACAGCACAGCGGATATTGAAATTACCTGGACACTTTGGGCGGTTCCAGTGGCACCGTTGTACGTATACGCATTAATGATTAGTGATAGATTTATCACGGTAGATTCTATTGGAGGTAAAATGACAGTTCAAGTTTAATCTACAGTTGTTATATAAAATGGCAAGGTATATTGTAAAAGATTTATACTTAACTGATGGTCAAGTTAAAAAAAATTAGTAGCTGCTATTGCAAAGCGAGAACAGGTATCATTAAAAATCAATCCTAATATTTCTGATGGTGTTTTAACAAAAATAATGCTAACAAAAAATCAAGTAAAAAAGTATGATCGTAAAAAAACTTTTGTTTTAAATTTGAGTGCTGCACAAATGACAGCGATGTCAAAAGAAGGTGGTTTTCTTGGTCCAGCATTATCAGTATTAACTAGTACAATAATACCTAAACTTTTGCCAGTGTTGGGAACATTAGGAATAGCAGCAGCGTCTGGAGCAATATCTGGCGCAACGGAGAAAGCAGTCAAAGGTAATGGTATCATTCGTGGAAGTGGAATAAAAAAATTGTAAATTTTATGTAAATAATATATTATAATGCCACAAAAGAAAAAGAAATCACCAACAACAAAAAAAAGAAAGTAATAAAAACAAAATCACCAACACCAAAGTGCAAATGCATATGCAATCAAACAAAACAAGGAGGAATTATTCCGTTCGCTCCACTTTTGGCGGGACTAGCGGGAAGTCTGCTGCCAAATCTTTTAGGAATCGGACGTGGTCTAACATTACCAGGAACTCGTCGACCCCGTTGAGTAATTTTGATATCATTGATAAGTTAAAAGCAGTTCCTGGATTTCACGGAGTTTATTCTAAAGATGAACTCACAGCAATAAAATCACCAGCAGCTGTAAGTTCATGTGTTATTAATATACAAGATTTTAATGACGGATCTGGTACGCATTGGGTAGCAGTTTATAATAATAATTATTTTGACTCGTTTGGACTTCCTCCAAGCGATGTAATAAAAAAGTATATGAAAAAAAAATTTACAAAAGTATATTATTCGTCAAATCAACTCCAACCTGTTGGAACGTCTGCTTGCGGATATTATTGTATTATGTTTATCCGACAGATGAGCAGAAATCTTAATTTTTTAAAATTTATTTTACAGTTTGATAAGCAACCTTCTCACGCTAATGATGAGATCGCAATTAATTTTATCTAAACTTACAAGTATAATAATGTCAACATACTGTCTCAAGTGTAAAACTAAAACAGAAGGTATTAATGAAACAACAGAAAAAACAAAAAACAACAGGATAATATTAAAAAGTATTTGTGCAATCTGTGGAAAAAGAAAAAATACATTTTTAAAGAAAACGTCCCCAGCGATAGTATCTCCAGCGACGTCGCTAGGATCTGGTTATCCTAATATTATTTTAGTCGACGACTAAAAATATAGAATGATATGCAACTGTGATTCTGACAGAGATTTGTGTATTGAGCAAAATAAAATTGTCGCATACTGTCAATGTTGTAACAACAGAGAAATAATAGGGTCAGGTATAGATATACATAAAATTATTGGAAAATTGCCAAAACCAAAAGGCGGTTGGACATTGCCAGGTCATCGGTATACTGGTCCGTGGAATCCGCTAGACCAACAACTAGATGAAAACGACAATCCATTGCCAGGACAAGAGCCTTACAATCAAGTGGATGCAATAGCAATGCGTCATGATATCTGTTATCGTGATCATTAAAACTCAAAATTAGATTGTGATAAAGTAATGTTAGACGAATTACGTGATATGAAGCCAACAAATCTACGAGAACGTTTTGATAGAAAATTTGTTCAGGGAATAATTGGAGCAAAATATAAACTTGGACTCGGAGAGTCTCGTCAATCACCTCACGATCGGGGAAATAAAGTATACGATGATCTTGCAGTCGAACTACACAAACCTAAAAAAAAAAGTTTCCACGACGTAAAGTTGTCGCTAATGGTGTAGATGATATCTGGGCAATAGATTTGGTGGATGTATCTAATCTAGCTCAGTTTAACGTTGGCGCTGATGGCGCTCCAAAAAGGTATTTGTTTAATGTTATAGATGTTTTTAGCAAATACGCTTTCAGTATACCTGTTTCAGATAAGACAGGAACTTCAATGACCGATGCGCTAAAGCAGATAATAACGAGTGTAGAAAGAAAACCAAATAAAATCTGGACTGATCACGGATCCGAGTTTTTTAACAAAAAGTTTGAACAGTTTCTAGAACAAAATAATATAAAAAGGTATGTTACAGGAAATGAGGGTAAAAGCGTTGTTGTTGAGAGATTTAATCGCACGCTAAACGAGAAAATACACAAACATATGACAGCTAAAAACACCAACAGGTACATCGATGACCTTTCTCAAATCGTAAGCGAATATAATAACACGAAACATCAAACCATCAAAATGACACCTAACAAAGCTGTTAAAAATCCAATATTAGCAAATGAAAACATGTACCGCAGACATAAATTTAAGGTTGGTGATAAAGTTAGAATTTCTTTGATGAAAAAGGTGTTTGCAAAAGGATTTACTCCGAACTGGAGCGAAGAAGTTTTTGTAATTGATAAGGTACTTTTGACAGTACCTGTAACGTACGTTTTAAAAGATCTGGCAGGGGAACCGATTGTAGGTAGTTTTTATGAACAAGAACTACAGAAAACTGAGCAGGATGTTTTTGTTATCGAGAAAGTGATTAGAAAAAAAGGGGATAAAAGTTTAGTCAAATGGCGTGGGTATAGTGATAAATTTAACAGTTGGATCCCAACCAAGCAGATTATGATATAATGCTATTATAAATTAACTCATACTTTTGTTTGACAGATTTACATTTTACTGGTTTACATAATGATATTAGATACTGCTTACGATCGTTAGAGATCGTCATTAGATTAAAAATCTTGACAAATATGAAATCGAATTTGATATTTTTCTGTCGGCCTGGAATCTTGATATTTAAAAAAGGTTTGATTAACTGCCAGAACAGTTGTTGTTCGGCAACGGTAAAATTAAATTTAATTAGCTGCTTAGCAATGTGATACTTGACATTATACCGTTTAGTTGTTGATCTGCTGTAATTAGATCTGTCAGCAACAGTGACTATTTCACCATCATCATCAGATTCATTGTTATACAAAATATCATCTTCACTATAACCAACAGATTTGTCTACGAAATCTTTGGAAAATGTAATACTATGCGTGACCTCATCACTGACGACCTTATCGCTGACGACCTTATCACTAGTATCTTCTTCGTAGAGTTCAGCGAGTCGTTTCATCAAGTCCATTATTATAATACATTTTTATCTAATTTATTATTATAAGATGACTGATGAGATAAAATATCACCAAAAAGTTAATATAGTAAATTATAACGAACTAGCCGAAGCGGTAAGAAAATGTTTGTTGGGTTATAGTGTTGATGTTATTGTAATGCAAGGTGATTCTCATAAAATATTACTAACAGAAGCAGAAAAAGATAAAATTAATGAAAATGTAGTAACAACGTTAAAATTTAATCACGATGATATCATAGCATTTGCTCATCATTGCTTGACTAAAACCGAGCTATCAAATATCATATCTAAAACAAATCCTAGCATCGTATTCTCTTGAAAAAGTTGATTTTGTTGCTCCATCAGCTATAATTTTTACGACTGCGGGATTTATCTTATAATATTTCGCCGCAGCTGAAATCGATTTGAATTCAATCTCCTCATCTGTTTCGAGGTTTTTTGAAATAACAGGTTTTATTGGGCATCTAAAATTAATACCATTACTATTTTTTCTTTTCTCACATTTTCCTGTTGCGTTACTATCTCCAGATTTTCCAATCGATTATCAGTTTGTATATTATTGATGTGATTAATAACAAGACCATTGGGTATAGATCTATTGAACACCTCATAAACAAACCTATGACCAAGATAACGAACTTGATTTGTTGATGTTCCTCTAACAGTTACCCTGATATATCCCATATTGCTAATAGTACTAAGAACTTTTTTTAATTTTTCTATTTCTAATAATACCGCGATCGTTAGCCTCATATAAATCAAATACTGGGTGCGGCTGAAACTCATCTTGTAAGGATAAATTTTCAATATTATCATCAGTTACTTTACCATTATAATGATATACACGCTGTCCCTCTGGAATATCATCGCAGAACAACGTGTAAATAAAATCTTTTCTAAACATTGTAATCCTCTCGGCATTATCTCCCTTTACACTAATATTATAACCCGCTGACGTTAATTTGCCAACAGGTATTCTAGTTTTAATGTTAATAACCGAACCAATTACATTTCCAGCGTATAAGTTATACTTTGGGTGAATTTGATAAATCTCTTGCTCACGTGCGCTTGTCAGATTTACTGTCATTATATTATAGGTAATATTTTTTATCTCTAATTGATTTTTAGCGCATGCGCAGTGTGAGATAAAGTTATATTTTGGGTGAACTTGATATGTTTCTTGCTCACATGTGTTTGTTAGATTTGCTGTCATTATATTATAGGTGATATTTTTTATCTCTAATTGATTTTTAGCGCATGCGCAGTGTGAGGTAAAGTTATGTTTTGGGTGAACTTGATATGCTTCTTGCTCACATGTGTTTGTTAGATTTGCTGTCATTATATTATAGGCGATTTTTTTATCTCTAATTGATTTTTAGCGCATGCGCAGTGTGAAAAAATTATCAATTAGATATTACATTATAGTATAATAATGTTAAAATTGCGTGATATAGCTAAGAGAAGCTTTATGGGAGAACCTAATAAAATAGCGACTGCTTTTGCAGGTTTTGATAATAGTTATCAGTTTGATAATCAAATTGTTTTAGTAAATTTTACTGCAACTAATCTTTACCACCTATTACAGACAATTGTAAAACGTGAGCTCGAAAAACATAAAAGTATCAGATTATTTGTGCAATATCATGTTATATTTTCAAAGTTAGTTATAATGGAAGAATTAACTAACAAGGAAATTGCAGAACCTTATATTAACGCAAAATCGAGACGTGTTTTGCTTGGGACTGATCTGTTATCACTATCTGATGAAATACACCAAGAAATTGAGAAAAAAATAGAGGAATTTAGTCAATTAGGTTCGGGTTGGAAGTTTGAAATGATCAAAGGAATATTGTTTCACACGATGAAATATAATGTATTACGAGGTAGTTCATACGTCGACCTGCCACCAAAAATAAAAAGTAAAAGATGTTGTATAAACATCAAAAACGTAGATAACAAATGTTTCCAATGGGCTGTTCTTTCCGCACTATTTCCAGCAGAAAAAAACGCTAATCGTGTTGAAAGGTATATCAGTCATGTGTCTAGATTAAATTTTAAAGATATTAACTTTCCAGTGGCAGAAAATCAAATACCAAAATTTGAAAAGTAGAATAATGTTTCAATTAACGTTTTCGGACTAGATGAAAAGGAGGACGTATATCCGAGATATATTTCAGAAAAAGCTTCACAATCGACTATAAATTTACTGTTTTACAAAAATCATTATGTTTGGATTAAAAACTTTAACGGACTAGTTGGTAGACAGTACAATAAGGATAAGAACAAAAAGTTCTTTTGTTACCGCTGCTTGCATGGCTGTACAAGCAATGAAACATTACAAAAGCATTTGCAGTACTGTAGTGATGTGCAAAGAATAACAATGCCATCTAAAAAAGATAGTGTGTTACAGTTTGTCCATCATAATCACAAACTAAAAATTCCTTTCGTCATATACGCTGATTTCGAATGCCTACTTCAGCCTGTACTTGGTGTAGAAAATAATCCTAATCAATCGAGTACAAGAAAAGTTCAAAATCATGTTCCGTGTGGAGTAGCGTATAAGGTAGTTTGTTGTACTGATTCTAGATTATCTAAACCAATCAAATTATATCGTGGTAAAAATCCAGCTGTTTGGCTTCTCAAGCAGTTGATTAATGAAGTTGATAATATATTTACTCATTTGAAAAAAGTAACGCCAATGTTAAAATTAACACCTCAACAAGAATCCAATCACGAGCAAGCAGAAATTTGTTATATTTGTGAAAAAGCTTTTGACGATGATAAAAAAGTACATGACCATTGTCATTTGACTGGACAGTATCGTGGAGCGGCTCATAATCAGTGTAATTTAAAATTTCATGCTCCAGATTTTATTCCGGTTATTCTTCACAATTTTCGAGGATATGATAGCCATATTATAGTAGAAGCTTTTGGTGATCCTGAGATAAAAGCTCATCTAAAACTCGATAACGTCGTTAAATGCATCCCAAATAATTTTGAAAAGTACATGTCAGTTACGCTAGGTAAATTACGTTTTATTGACAGCCTGCAGTTTATGGCAGCCTCGTTAGATGAGTTAGTGAAAGGTTGTAGTAAATTTGATAACCTAAGAGACTGTTTTGGAGTCAAATTTAATCTACTAGCTAAAAAAGGAGTTTTTCCATACGAATACCTCGACGATTGGAGTAAATTTGATGAAATATCTTTACCTGACAAAGACAAATTTTACTCACAACTTAAAAACGAAAATATAACTGATGATGAGTACAGGTATGCACAAGATATCTGGAAAGAGTTTGATTGTGAGACTTTTGGTGATTATCATGATTTATACCTGAAAACTGACGTGTTATTATTAGCAGATGTTTTTGAAAGTTTTCGAGAAGTGAGTTATAATAATTATGGACTAGATCCTTGCTGGTATTATTCTGCCCCTGGGTTGTCATGGGATGCTCTGCTAAAGTTTAGCAAGGTAAGGTTAGAATTACTGACAGATGTGGATATGTTCAATTTTATTGAAAAAGGTATCCGAGGCGGTATTAGCGTGATAACAAAAAAATATGCTGAAGCAAACAACAAATACCTGAAACAGTATAATCCTAACCTTCCTTCGAAATATTTAGTTTATCTAGATTGTAATAATCTTTACGGTGGTTCGATGGCAGAACCAATGCCTTTTAGCGGATTTCATTGGATCACGGTTGATCGATTTCTATCAGAGACAGAAAAAAAGATACCTGACGATGTTTCCTATTTCGTTGAAGTTGATCTTGATTATCCAAATTCGCTACACAAATTATATAACGATTACCCTTTCTGTGCGGAATCGATGGTTATAGATTATAGTTTGTTATCAAAAGAACAACAAGCGTTAGCATCACCAAGGCAACATTCCATGGTCAAGAAACTAGTACCAAATTTACTTGATAAGAAAAATTATGTTTTGCATTACAAAGTTTTAAAACAAGCAGTTGATGCTGGTCTTGTGTTGAGAAAAGTTCATCGTGTACTAAAATTTAATCAGTCGCCGTGGATGAGAGGTTATATTAACTCCAACACTTCAAGAAGAGCTGTAGCGAAAACAGAGTTTGAGAAAAACTTCTTTAAACTGATGAACAATTCCGTTTTTGGTAAGACGATGGAGAATATTAGGAAACGTGTAAATATTGAAATAGTTAATAATGTCAATCGCAGAAACAAACTTGTGTCAGACGATGATTTTGTGAGCATGAAAATATTTAATGAAAATCTTGTTGCGATACAAAGAAGAAAAACAAATCTAAAACTAAACAAGCCGATCTATGTTGGAGCTGCAGTGTTAGATTTATCAAAGTGGCTGATGTACGATTTTCATTATAATTTTGTTAAAAATCAGTGGCCGGCTAGTAGATTATTGTTTACTGATACTGATTCGCTCGTATATGAAATCGAATGTGAGGACATCTATCAGGACATGTACAATAATCGACATCTGTTTGATCTTTCTGATTATCCACGTGACAGTAAATTTCATGACGACACAAATAAAAAGGTTATTGGTAAGTTTAAAGATGAAATGAACTCGAGCGCTATCAAATACTTTATCGGATTACGTAGTAAAATGTATGCCGTATTGTTAGATAATAATAAAATAACGAAAAAAGCCAAAGGTCTACCTCGTGATTTTGTTAAAAAGTTTATGAAATTTGATGACTACAGGTATGCGCTTGATGGTGGTGTTAGTTTTATGAGAGCTATGGCAATTCGAACTAATCATCATAAACTCGAAACAGATGTCATTATCAAACGTGGATTGTATAATTTTGATGACAAACGCTATTGTGAAAATGGGGTAGATACATTTGCCCTTGGGTATTGTTATGATGATAGATCTATACTCGACATTATCTTTTCCAACTGAAATTTTATCTAAACTTATAAAATAATGTTTGAAAATTTGACAATGACAAATAGCTACAATAGTAACATCAAATATCTAATGATGGACGGTAAACAATTGACAGTTGAATTTAATAATGAAACATTAGGTATATGTTTTAATGGAACATGTGACAAGTTAAAACTTTCGCTCATCAGATCTGATAACAGCATGTATTTCAATTATCTCGAAAAATTGTATCAAAAGTTGCTAGCGGAATTTAAAAACTTTCACAGCCCCATTAGCCAACAAAACTATACTAAACTCACAATTGATCTCGATCGGTCAAAGGTATATTTTATCAACAAAAAATATCCTCTGAACAAACCAGAAATGAAAGATCTGTTTGAGTCCCGTCGCTGTGTGAGTGGTAAAGTAAAATTTAGTATCTATAGTCGTGATAGTGAAATATTTTTAATATCAACAGTTGAAACATTAATCATTGGTAACGAGATATAAAATAATATCATTTTCATTCTAATGCTAGTTTAATTTCCATCTTGTTAACTGAAACATTCTAATGCACAGTTTAATTTTCATCCTGTTATCTTGTGGTAAAAACCCGTTTGCCGTCTTTAGAATAATTGTATTCCACACATGCGCTGTTCTAACAAATTAGTCACCTCTGTGTAAAGAGCTTATCGCATTCCAACACCTGTTGTTTTGTTTGGTTACAAAATACCTGTTTACAGGTAGTAGTAGGGGGAAAAAAAGAGGTGGGGGAGGGTGAGTCAAAACCCTGTTTTATTTTGGAAAAAAAGGGGGTGGGGTGGGGGATAATTTAGGACTATAATTTATACTTGTTTGGAGGGTAAAAAAAACAAAGTGAGTTGAAAACCTGGTTTTCCTATACTACTATAGTTTTCATTTTCTAGTCTTCTTGGTTTAGACCGCTTGGTTTCAATGTTCTAAGGCGGCGTATCCAGTATGATTCCTTTTCCTTCCTGGTTTCGGAACTCCAGCTGTGGTTGTTGGCAATAGCGATAAGTATTATATCACTGAAAGTGTGGCCAGGGGAGAAGTGTTCTGCGACCGGGCTTCTGTACAGCTTTTTTGTCATCCAATCAGATCTATGAAGGTTTATCCTTATGTGTAACTTTTCAGTTTCTCCCACGTACTGAAGGCCACAGATCTTACATGTGATGAGATAAATCACATTCTCTGTTTTGCACGTTTTGTGTGGACCATGTATGTTTAGTTTTTCTTTAGTCACTGTGCTAGTGAATGTCTTGGTCTCTATCATATGTTGACAGGTTTTGCATCTTTTATCGCCACAGGGTCCAGATTGACTAGGTTGGTTTTGACTAGCGATTGTTGTTAGCTTGGCCCTGACTAGGATGTCCTTTAGGTTTTTTGGTCTCCGGTAAGCTACTACAGGTTTGTTCGGAAGTATTAGGTTTAGTATGTCTGACGATTGCACGGTTGGCCAGTGGTTTGCGATGATTTTACCTACTTTGGGATTGTCTGGGTGATAGGTCAGAATAAATGGTATCCTATCAACCTTTTCTTTCTGTCCATATCTGAGTAGGTCATCACGGTTTGTTTGTTTGGCCCTTTGGATTGCCTCCTCAATCAGGTCTTTGTCGTAGCCTCGGTACATTAAATGTTTAGCCAGCTCTTCAGACCTTTCTATGAATCTTTCATCGTCGGAGCAAATTCTGCGTATCCTCAGTGCCTGGCTATATGGAATGTTCTTAATGCAGTGTTTTGGATGACAGCTGGTTGGGAGAAGATACTGGTGTTTGTCGGTTGGTTTCGAGTAGATGTCTGTGTGTAATTTGTTTTCCACCAGTCTGGTTGTTGTGTCCAGGAAAACATGGTTTGAGTTGGAAATTTCTGCCGTGAATTTTATTGAAGGATGGAAGTTGTTTGCCTTTGAAATGAAGTCATCCAGACTTTCTCTTCCATACTGCCACTTCATTTCTATATCATCGATAAAGCGTACCCACTGGTATGGTGTACGCTCAACCGATGCTAAGAGCTTTCCCTCAAGTTTTCCCATGAAAATGTTAGCATACGAAGGGGCCATTTTAGTACCCATTGCAGTTCCATTGATTTGTAGGTAGTTTTCTTCATTAAATTCAAAGTTGTTGAGTTTTAGGACAAGCTCCAGGAGTTGGATTAAGAAGTGTGTGGGTGGATTGTTTACAGTTCTTGTTTCCCATGCTTCGCTGCATGCCTGTAACCCTTCGTTGTGCGGTATGTTGGTGTACAAAGATGTGACGTCTAAGGAAGCAAGTAATGTATCTGGCAGTAATGGTTCACTACCTTTGCTTTTTATGAGATAATCTGTCGTGTCTTGAAGATATGATGGTAATTTGTGGACATGTGGTCTCATAAAATGATCTAAATATTCTGATATCCTTTCTGTGGGGTGCCCGTTACCTGAGATTATAGGTCTGCCAGGGTTTCCTTGTTTGTGGATTTTGGGTAGAAGATAAAATCTACCTGCTCTTGGGTTTTCTGGGCTTAAGTAGTTTTTGGTTTGCTGGTCTGTGTCCGCTTTGGTACGCCTCGTCAATAACATTAGTGATGATTTTTGCATTTTCCAGCGTTGGATCATGGTCCAGTTTTTGGTAGAACCTAGCGTCACTTAGTTGTCTACTTGCTTCACTAATGTAGTCTTCCCTATTCATAACGACAACAGCGGAACCCTTATCTGCAGGCTTAATTATTATGTCTGTTCTGCTTTTCAGTGAGTGCAGGGCATCTGTTTCTTCTTTTGTCAAATTAGAATATTTGTTAGTATGGTTGATATGTCTGGAAATATCGTTTTCAACCGAGTTGATAAAGGCTTCCAGATTCGGAATTGAACTTTTTGGTGGGGTCCAGTTACTTTTCTTTCTAAATGTGGGTTGTTCGCAGCTTATATTTTCCTTTGATTTGCTTGGTGGTTGCAAGGCAAAATGGGCTTTGAGTCTTAGTCGGCGGATGAATTCTTCGGTGTCATTCTTAAGCTTTCCTCTGTCGTATGTTTTAGGACGGGGACAGAAACTCAAACCTTTCGATAAAAGTTTTATTTCTGCATCAGTAAGTTCTAAATTGGAGATGTTGACTACTGTGTTAGTAACAGTTGCATTAGTGTTTGTTACAGAGTGCTTGCGATTCTTCCTTTTGCGGCGATTTTTCTTCTTACGGTTGTTTTTGGAAGAAATTTCGTCAATTGAAGTTTCTTCACAACAGTCCATTGGTTGTAGATCATGACTTCTAAATTTTCTCTCTCTGACTTTGTATAGTTTCGAAGAGAGTCTTTTTTCATCTTTATTTAATTTGGAGTAAAACGTTTTCAATTGTTCTTCTGTTGAGACGGAATTGAGCTGATGTTTTAGTTCTTCAATGGTTGCTGATTTGGCTAGATATTGATGATTTACGTTTTTACTAAGTAGGGCTGTGAGTTTCATGGAAGCGTCGTGAGTTATTTTATTCCATCTTTTGTTGAATCTGTTTGAACTCTTGCCAATAATTTGCGGTTTCACATGAATTTGAAGACCTTTAGTGACTATTTGTTTCGAGGAAATGATGCAAGAAAGTGCAATGATGCTTTAGGCGAATTAAAGCATTAGTTTCATTGCGTAAAGTTTTGAATGTTTTCTGTATTTGTTGAGACATCGTCTCCATTCTAAGAGATACGGCAACAATTTAAATATAAGAAGGAAACAATGGAACGGATACAGTAACACTACATAAATACAAGACAGAAAAGGGTGTTAGATCACACCAAAGGTAGATCGAGCCATACGAGGTAGGTAATATAAAGAATACAAATCATATGGCGAATAACAACCCTCTCAAACGTACTGGATCCACCAAGGGATCACGTCTGTCAGGGATTAATTAAAATAGATGCAATAAACTGACGACGAACAGTACGAAACTAGTAACTAACTAGCCTAAGCGCTTTCGACTCCCAATGAGTCTTTTTCAAAGGCAAATACAAAACATAGTTACGACAAACAAATAAACACAAAAACGTTGCGTTTGTAAACCTCTACATTTCTATCTTCACATGTGCTAAAACTATAAATACAACCAGCTTGTATAGACTAGTTGCGGAAACTGAAAACGTTGTATAATTCCCTAAAAGTCTACAAGCCAAAGCGACATCTATTTTTACTTTGTGTACATATGTAACGCAGATTATATCCCGGATATTTGGTTCTATACCGGTTATTCTTATAGTAAAAATTGAAGGATAAGAAGATTTAGAAAATGTTAAATTCTACTAGTGCATAGTTTTCATTTTCTAGTCTTCTTGGTTTAGACCGCTTGGTTTCAATGTTCTAAGGCGGCGTATCCAGTATGATTCCTTTTCCTTCCTGGTTTCGGAACTCCAGCTGTGGTTGTTGGCAATAGCGATAAGTATTATATCACTGAAAGTGTGGCCAGGGGAGGAGAAGTGTTCTGCGACCGGGCTTCTGTACAGCTTTTTTGTCATCCAATCAGATCTATGAAGGTTTATCCTTATGTGTAGCTTTTCAGTTTCTCCCACGTACTGAAGGCCACAGATCTTACATGTGATGAGATAAATCACATTCTCTGTTTTGCACATTTTGTGTGGACCATGTATGTTTAGTTTTTCTTTAGTCACTGTGCTAGTGAATGTCTTGGTCTCTATCATATGTTGACAGGTTTTGCATCTTTTATCGCCACAGGGTCCAGATTGACTAGGTTGGTTTTGAAAAGGTTGATAGGATACCATTTATTCTGACCTATCACCCAGACAATCCCAAAGTAGGTAAAATCATCGCAAACCACTGGCCAACCGTGCAATCGTCAGACATACTAAACCTAATACTTCCGAACAAACCTGTAGTAGCTTACCGGAGACCAAAAAACCTAAAGGACATCCTAGTCAGGGCCAAGCTAACAACAATCGCTAGTCAAAACCAACCTAGTCAACCTTGTAATTGGAGGAGTTCCTCATTATAATTGGTGGTATATCTCTATTGTAACAGAAAATAGTCTTGTGTCAACAATCTGTTTTCCGAAAATTTAAGTTTAGAAAGTTGCTTAGTGTGATTAACAATTTCATCTTTTATGTTAGATTTTAAATGTCCAAACCTTCTAAGGAAAAATTGTGACTTTTAATTCTCTATTGAACTTTCAATATGGTATGGTTCAATATGAGTTAATACATTTCCAGTAACCTTTTCCTATATCATAGAAAAGAGTTGCCTATTTAAGAAATAATTACCGCATCGTGGTCAGATTGGGTAAAATGGACAAGTTGGATATTAGTTATGAAATCCATTATGCTATTAGAAATATAAAATCTATTGAATCTGCTTGCTAATATTGGTAAGGACTGGTGTTGCATATTCCAATACTATGTATATATTTTAGGTGTAGGATTTAGCTAATAAAGGAGTCAACTATACAGAAATTAGATAATACTGACCATAAGGTCTTAATATAAATAATTTTCATTATCTAATTTGTAGTTTCAAACGCAGTTAAAATCACCTGCGTAAATAATATTTTGTTTTCCCGTTACCTAATGGTTGAACGAGGTCAAAAATTCACTGTTATAAATCGAGCTTAATTTAAATATTAATTCAAAAACTCCATGTTACTGTTTTAAAACATTATAGATTTTCTTGATTTTTTTAAACAATGGTTCTATTTTATACACGAGCTTTTTTTCAAAACAAAAGATGTGATGAGATGATACCAAGTCTTTGATTATATATTTTTTATTATTTTTATTGGCTCGAATGTCATTGATTTTTAAAATGTTGACAATACAAGGTAGAATGTGAAAGCTATAAACATATGTAAACTCACCATTGACAGGACATTTACTGTTTTCAAAATGAGCCATATTACTTTTGAAACTATGCTTAAATGTTCTATTTCTGTCTGTAGCGGCAGCGGTCTAATTATATGGCCAATTGGGACCATTGATATTCATGAAAAGGTCCATGATGTCAGAACGCTTACCTAATGTCCACTATTTATTAGGAGCCCCAAGTGGTCTAAAGCGTTCATCTTTACGTATCGCTTCCATCTCACTTTTGTCTGCGTGGGTCTGAGTTTTGGGTTCGGCCAATGTGAGTATGTGAGAAAGCTTGTTAGTAGCTTCTCATGGGTCAATGGTTCTTTCCTGGGTTTTCCAGGGTTCTTCCTCCACCATTAATTCTGGCCGCAAGGTATAGTCTTACATGTGCCGAAAAATGACTTTAAACCCTAAAACAGCAACAACAATATTTATTTAAACAGGACGTAATCTATACCAACACCTACGGTAACCTTTATTTGCATTTCAACTTGTAGGACACGGTTTCGTGACGGTCATAATTTGTGACTTTCATAACTGGTAGTATCGGATTTACACCTCTATGCTTTGCATCACGCAGGGCTAGGTGTACATCTGTTTAGTTCATAAATTCATAATATAAGTTATCTACAAAGCCATTTTCTCAAATAATTGGAGCATGCAAATATATATATATATATATATATATATATATATATATATATATATATATATATATATATATATATATATATATATATATATATATATATATATATATATATCCAAATGTTTTTCTCCGTGCAAATCTTCTACGGGCGGATTCAGCTAGATGTTGACAAGTATTCCTTGAAATACTAAAAGTGCAATAAGTTTATGTGTCTTCCACCTGGGGCTTGATTACACAAATCCCTTGCCTACTTTGTTTAGGCACCCGCCACCTCGTTGCATTTGAATGATCATCTATATACAATATCCAGCCATCTTTGTTTTGTGCAAATCTTTTCCAGTTGTTATAAGCCATACAAGTTCAAAATATATAATATTTTATTTTCTCTTCTAAATGATAAACTAGCCTCTAATACGACAGTGAATATAAAATACTCGTGGTCACATTTTTAACAATCTGAAGAACCTGACAAGACCAATGTGTTCCCGAACTAACAATGAGTCAGTTAGATAGATAGATAGATAGATAGATGGATAGATGGATGGATGGATAGATGGACGGACGGATGGATGGACAGACAGAAAGACAGACAGCTAGACAGACAGACAAAAAGACAGACAGATAGATGGACAGACAGACAGACAGAAAGACAGACAGATAGATAGATAGATGGATGGATGGACGGACGGATGGATGGACGGACAGACAGAAAGATAGACAGAAAGATAGATAGATAGATAGATGGATGGATGGATGGACGGACAGACAGAAAGACAGACAGAAAGATAGACAGAAAGATAGACAGATAGATAGATAGATAGATAGATAGATAGATAGATAGATAGATAGATAGATAGATAGATAGATGGATGGATAGATAGACAGATAGATAGATAGACAGATAGATAGACAGATAGATAGATAGACAGATAGACAGATGATTAATCTCCTTCGTGCTTTGATTACAATTCTTTAAAAAAGTAGAAGTTGTGAGCAAAAGAAAATTGACAACGACAACTGGGTCTTCGGTTGATACAGTAATCTTTGCTTATTTTTTCTGGTCCAGTTATTACTGCGTGGACCCAGATCGGCTGTCACATACTGCGTGGGCTGGGCTGGATTTATGCAGTTTTTTAAACATTAGTAGTTGAACAAATAGCATAGGTACTCATGATCCAGTACATCACGTGACGGCAAACTGAGATATAGGATTTTTTTTTTTGCAATCGGACTAAATTATAAGCGAGGAAATAAGGAAATACGGTACTTTAGCAACTGTGCACTAGATACAGCAAATGACTGTAATATCGATATTATAGAACTATAGTCATTTGCATCTTTCTTTTTTTTAAACTTCGTGTATGATTGCTATTTCTTCCCTACTACTATCGCTTAGATTTTAAAAAAAAAATTATCGCGCATCAGTTTATTTTATGTGAAAACATATTTGCTTTCTATTCTTCTGTAAAATCAATTTTTTTACAATTTGTGAATATAAAATGCAAAAATGACGAATTATTTTACAGAATATATAGACAAACTGACTGCACAAAGACCTGTTATTAGCAAACTAAGTTAATTGCACGTCCAAAGACGGGAAGAAAGTAAAGGAAAAGAATTGGGATGATCGAATTTAAAAGAAAATTTGAACTTTAAAATACAGAAAGGTAAAATTGAATTTGATATGCAGCCACGAGTTTCAAAAGGGATAGGACGGTAATTCAAGAAAGTAAGAAAGAAAGAAAGAAAAAACTGGGATGAGCTAGCTTCAAAGAAAGTTTGAAAATAAAGATACAAGAAATATTTTTTAAAAAACTTTGATGGTTTCGCGAACTTGCGGCTTCTTATATTTTAAGTGGGACACATAGACAAATGTGGGTGCTAATATCATAGAGACCTTGTTTATAAACAGAACAATAATTCGTATGCAAAAAGGATGGATAGTAAATTTTAGTGGAAAAAAAAATTAATTTTTTTTTGTACAAAAATACAGCACTTTACCAGATTGTGTCTGAAAGAAAGGAGACTTTGTGCACAACTTGTTATATGAAGGGAACTGTATAAGAAAGGATTGTTGCTGTTTTTGAGGGGTTTAAACAGTTTTTAGCAGAAGAAAGGCTATACATGGCGGCCAGTATTATTGGTGCAGGAAGAACCCGGAAAAAACCCCGAAAAGAACCACCGACCCACGTGATGCTACTGGTAAGCTTTCTCACATACCTACATTTGTCCAGCCTGAGACTCGAACCCTCGCCGATAGAGGCTAAATGGCAATGATCTGTAACGGTGAGCTCTTTAGACCACTCGGCCACTTGCGCCCCATATACGATAGGAATTCATACAAATAAATGCTATGCGTAATTTGTTGCTTAAATTAGAATATGCTGTGCTTTCATTAAAATATTATCTTATTTAAAAAAAGATCGTATTTCTACAAGCGACATGTCTGAATTTGTAGGCATAATTGACTACATATGTTCAAAATTTGAAATCCGGATTTTTTTGTTTAAATTTTATGAAACCAACTCTAATATTTGCGCTTCATTCAAGACAGAAGCGTTCTATAAACATTTGGAGTACATGTACACCATCACTGCTTAACTTCGCCAATAAATCCACATTCATATTATTGAATTAATGTGATGAGATAATCATTGAGGTTTGTTTTAACATGGAAAGTAGCGATGTTTCCACCCTAGCCATCTGATAGCGTGTTTAGAACATAAACCATCTCTAGAATTCGTATCAGATTTATTTTCTATTAGCATAACCAAAACAAAACGAAAATATGTTGCGGGATGTATGCTTAAAATTAAGTGGTCTAGAAAGTACCTTGCTAATACTGAAATTCATTTTCTGAGCATCCGGTAGACTATAATGTGTTCTTTTTTATTTTCTTTATCAAACTCTTTGATCTCTAAACAAACGCGTATAAACTGGAAATGTGCTGGTACGAAAGGATTCCGATATTCTGATTAAAGATTTGTTTCTAGAAGGGGTCAGAAAAAAAGAACTCGCCCACACTTTAACTTGTGACTGATTAGATTGTTACACGTGCCTAAAAGATACGATTATGTAACACACATACACAACTAACATACACCATCTATAGTATCTTATTAGTCGGATCTAACTGCACACTTCATAGCCATACATGTGCTGTCGTATAATGAGCGCATACAGTTTGTTAGGAGTAATTAGTAGAATAAATAACACATCGGATCCTCCGGTGCATTATGTGGCGGTAGACAAGGGTTTAACATCATTGCAAAAACACCAGCAAGCAATGGCCTTAAATAAAGGAAAGAGCAAGATCCTGAAGGTCAACACAGCAAACTCGACGCCCATCAAGTTGGAAGGTGTGGAGCTGGAAGAAGTGGAGAGCTTCACCTACCTTGGCAACACAGCTGATAAAGAGGTTGGAATAGATGCTGATAGTAAGACCCGTATCGGCAAGGCATGAATAGCATTCTGCCAGCTGAAAAATGTCTGGTCATCCACAGAACTGACAACGAATATAAAAATCCAAATGTTCAACACCATCGCACAACCTGTCCTACTCCATGGAGCTGAAACATGGAGAACAACCACAACCAATATGAAAAGGATCCAGACATTCATCAACACCTGCCTCAGAAAAAACCTCCGAATTCGCTGACCAGACAAAAATCAGTAACGAATAACTGTGGCACCGAAGACAACAACAGCCTGCATAGGAAGAAATTCTCTAACGACGCTGTAGATGGATAGGCCACACACTCCGTAAGCCTGCATTCAGTACCACCAGGCAAGTACTCACCTGGAACCCACAGGGGAAAAAGAAAGAGAAGCCGGCCAAGAAATACCTGGTGGCGGGATCTAAAGAAGACAGACCACACGTGGGGACAGCTGTGAGACTTGCTTAAGAACAGGATGGCTAGAATGAATTGTTTGGCGGCCTATGCCCAGGCAGGGGCCACAGGCGTAGATGAGATGAGATGAGACCAGGGTCTGACTGGTCTTTATATGTGCTTGGCAAAATGTAAGTTATAGCCAGAAATGAAGGCATTTGGAGGAATAAAAGATAAAACGTAATGGTGACTACATTAATTTCCAAATTACGCCTATTTCTTCGTATCGACTTTGTTCTCACTTTTCTTCACAGTGCATTCAAGCTATAAGTGCATGTCTATAATATCGGTGTCCAGACTTGCCTAAAATAGGGCACTAGTCTAACACTTCAACCAAACCCTTCCCCAACTATTTTCAACACTGTCTCCACATCCTCATCCAGTGGACTAACTAGAACACTTAAAGAAATATTTCATATATGTATAATTCTTTGTTGTGAAATGTTTATACATCTGTAAAATAGAATGTCACATTTGTTAAAATTAAAATATTAAGATTTTGTATACATATAAGAAAAGCCTAGGTTTCGTGGGTATTGACATTAATTATATTTGTAACTTTTTTTGTTGCCCTATTTAATACAAATTCATAATCAAACTGAATGCGCAGTTTTGTTGGATGATGCATATCAAAAAGGCCCTGTGCATGTAATAGATAATAGATGTTTTCATACCTATCTCTTTTCTGGGCCATATCCAACACATGACATTGCTTTGAGACGTTAATGCTGGTGAGTTGATGGGGAGCACGCATCACCGTTCGAAAATATCTTTTAGCCTAGACACAGTTCCGGATTGGCACCCTGACAAACCAAACGTAAAATTGCAGTTGACAATTTAAAAGCTTGTTCACAATTTAAAAGCTTGTTGTCGCTATTATTTTTTTTATGTAAGGGTAGCTGCAATCCATTTTATTATGACAGACACCTAATCCTTCAAATGTACATGAACCTCCTCCTTTCAGGGATGGGCTTCATTCATCAAACGCCTCGAAATTAGTCAAATGTTGATATCAGAAAATCCAAAACAAACCATGCAAAAATATCTACACATTATAATTAACTACACAAGTAAAATTCACTGTAATTTTTTTTTGCCATGCGAATGTAATAACATAATTTAATAGATTTAATGGTATGTGCTGTTTATTTAATTTCATTTAAAATATTGTCCAGTCCATATTGGTTTCTTGTAGCTTTTAGTAACAATATTAACTTTCTGATACTTGTCCATTGCTGCGGCATGATGCCCCAGTGCTAGATATCAAAATAAACTGCCACACTGCAGACACCATATCAGTACGACTGAAAAATTGTTAAAACTACATTAAAACTCCAAACAAACACTCTAAATTGTGTTTTAAAATTTAAAAAACAAATATACCCCAAAAGTGTTTACAGTTTACAGAGCAACATCAAGCATGGTAGCCTAATATTATATAATATGACTTTAAATATGTTCCACATTTTTATTTAACCTTCGCCTACATATAAGAGTTGATGCAGCTGAAGGTTCACGTTTTGCAAACACGTGACATGCTGGGAAAAGAAATTTTTAGTACTTCTAAGTTGAACACTGATGTGTGTTTTAATATTTGAACAACATTTTACTTTCAATATCGCTCTTCGTCCTTTTTTTCTTTCTTGCGTTGGATACAATGCTTACATGTAAGGCTTTTCTTATTAAAGTAGTTCTTTTATATTCTTTTATCCACATGTTAAGATCAAAAAAGATATAATTCTGCAAGAACGAGTATGACGAAAAGTGTTTCAAAAATATTGATTGAAGCATGAGTCAAATTGCAGGTGGTATATCTTTTTGTATGTCCGACGTAGTCATCCTAAAATGTTATTCATCTCAACTAACGAATAAAAGAAAAAATGAATAAAAGCCTAGTTTTCATTCTATGATTTATTGCTACACCATCAGTCTAAACTTGAGGTCTAAGCATCGTATATGCTGCAACATTAAGAACAAAATGCAATACATTTACGCAGTTCAGGAAACTCGATCTATCAAATATAGCATACCGCCTTTTTCTTCACTTGTAAAGTAGAGGCAATCATAAAATTACCAAGGCAAAATGGTTATAGCAATTTTTAAACCGTTTTGCTTTTTAAAGAAAGGGCTGATTGAATGTTTTTCACACATAAATCTTTACATGAGGATTTAAAACCACAATTTGAAACATTGTTATTGGAGTTGACTAACTGTAAGTAAAATATGAAATGAACGACTTTTTATGAACTTACAGCGTCTGTTATATTTAAACGGTATGGTATCATGCTAAACAAATTGTTGCAAAACAGGTTCCGCTTCTTTCAATAACAACTGAAATATCATGACATCCTTGTATTTATAATGCCTCAACTTTATAAATCATCAAGATATGTAAGGTTGCTATACCGAGCTTCAGCGACGACAATTATTCAAGTTGTTCCATTCACACCATGAGTAATGTACTTACGTGACGAGAGACTTGTACTAATAGATGATATTGGTTCTATATCCGGGATTATTTATACGTTTATAATTTAGCTGATAATAGATTAGAGGGGTACTTGTTTGCCAGTATATTATATTACTAGCAAGTCAAAATATGCAAAGCAGTTTCATAAATATTCTTCCTAGCTTAAAAAGAGACACATTTGCTTTAATATATTCTCTGTCCTATAACTGAGTAAAAATATTTGTTAAAAGAATAGTCCAATGTATGATAATATCTGTCAAAAAAGAATACCCCAATGTATGATAATATCTGTCAAAAAAGAATAGTCCAATGTATGATAATATCTGTCAAAAAAGAATACCCCAATGTATGATAATATTTGTCATCAGTCCAATATGTGATAACGAATCTGACAAATATTGAACTGAGCATATAAGCTATATTAAGGTATCGGACCACTAATAATTTTACTGCAACAGAACCAACCTACATTATTGGAGGCGAATGGGATAACAAATCCCACAAAAAATATTTTAAGATGCAGCTCTTTGGTAATAATTGTATTCCATTTTCTTTCATTATTAAATTAATTAATTAACAATAATCTAAGTATTATGGCTGACAACAAAATATTTACCTTTTATATGATCTATATTAAACATCCTATTGACAAACTAGCAAAACAAATCTTGGTGTGAAACTATGTTATTTAGTGCAAACAGTGCGAAAATAAAATGGCGTATAGGTCTACTATTCATTTTACAGCCGAAAAATCTGTCCACCTATGGGGAATAAAAGCAGTGCTAAATACTTTGAGATGCTCTCACTGGTTAGTAAATGAATACTTTTCTCTTTTTGCATTATCTATTTAAAAACATCACTCTGTATTATAGTTGACAAAAAATTAGTTACTTTTATTTTGATATCCTGTATTTAATTTCATACTGACAAAATATTAGATGAAGTCTTGGTGGATAGTGTTGTTATTTTACGCAGAACAGAGGGTCCCTCTCTGTAATAGCATGTACCTAATGAAACAAATCCCCACGGGAATCACGTTTTTCGAGGATGAATTATTTGTATCTAACTCTAATTAATGGAAGCCTGTTTGTATGTCAATTTAATGCAGAAGTTATTTTTATTTTTTAAATATATTAGCATATTCGCAATAGGAAATTAATTAGTGGTCATATATCGAAACTTAAGTTCTCTAAAAATAAGTTGATTTAATTTAAAAAGCAATAGTAGAGCACTCATTTATTGAAACTTCTTATATTTACTCACATCTACATTTTTGTAGGCATTCACAAACCCTCTTATGCATGTACACAAGAACTATTTATCTACCCACTTGAGGAGCTGATTGTACCTATAGATAATATTCATTCGACATCCTGGATAATATACTTTACGAAAGGCTTTCTATATTGCAGTAAGAAAAATGCGGAATCAATTGACTTGTATAAAATATACTGACACCTCACTTTTCGGCGCTAATAGTAAAAACAAATATTAAAAGCACCTATACTTAGATAATTGGGATTCAATATGTAGGAAGCTACTAATAGTACTAGTTGTAATATTTCAAAAATAAATTCTTCCCAAACGTTACTTTTCGTTATATATAAAAAGAAAAGGAGTTGGTGTTTATGGCAGATTTCTATGAGAATAATATGACAATAGTATGGACTCACCCCGCTGACGTTATTTAATTTATCCCATTTTATATATCTGACCACACTCGGGCAACTAGTATACTGTAAATCAGCCCAGAATTTTTACGCAGTAGGTTTGCTTTTTATTTTACTTTTTGTAGATGGGGGTTCATTCCTGGCGCGTAAGCAACACCTCCAGCTATTTCCTTGTTGGCATTTCTATTGAACACGACCTGATGTGTGTGTGTGTGTGTGTGTGTGTGTGTGTGTGTGTGTGTGTGTGTGTGACGTTTGTATGCTAGTCAGCTCGCTACATGCTCAGTCACAAATTATAGATATTTGTGTTGATTAAATAACAAACATGATGCAAAGAATGAATCATTGTAATCTACGCTTTTCGTCTGGGTTATAATGACAATGATTATTAAAGAAAAAGTATTACACGCTGCGAAAAAACTACAACGAGAATGATGATAACAAACCCAAATGACAACTTGTATCCTTGCAGAAGCGTAGCTAGGGTGGGGCAGGTAGGTACATATGTCCCCGGGCGCCAAGGTACAGGGCGCCAAAATGAGGCTTACAACGTTACATTATAATAAGTAAAATAGAAATATGTGATTAAACGGGGAGTGGGCTGGGGCGCCAATTTTATAGTTCGTCCCCGGGCGCAAAATATCATAGCTACGCCTCTGTATCCTTGTTGATCTTAGATCGTAGGAATATTAGTACTAACTAACACAGCAAATAAAAGGAATATTAGTACTAACTAATACAGCAAATAAAAGGAATATTAGTACTAACTATTACAGCAAATAAAAGGAATACTAGAACTAACTAATTCAGCAAATAAAAGGAATATTAGTACTAACTAATACAGCAAATAAAAGGAGTATTAGTACTAACTAATACAGCAAATAAAAGGAGTATTAGTACTAACTAATACAGCAAATAAAAGGAGTATTAGTACTAACTAATACAGCAAATAAAAGGAATATTAGTACTAACTATTACAGCAAATAAAAGGAATATTAGTACTAATACAGCAAATAAAAGGAGTATTAGTACTAACTAATACAGCAAATAAAAGGAGTATTAGTACTAACTAATACAGCAAATAAAAGGAGTATTAGTACTAACTAATACAGCAAATAAAAGGAATATTAGTACTAACTATTACAGCAAATAAAAGGAATATTAGTACTATTACAGCAAATAAAAGGAATATTAGTATTAATACAGCACATAAAAGGAATATTAGTACTAACTATTACAGCAAATAAAAGGAATATTAGTACAAACTATTACAGCAAATAAAAGGAATATTAGTACCAACTAATACAGTAAATAAACGAATATTAGTACTAATACAGCAAATAAAAGGAATATTAGTACTAACTATTACAGCAAATAAAAGGAATATTAGTACTATTACAGCAAATAAAAGGAATATTAGTACTATTACAGCAAATAAAAGGAATATTAGAACTAATACAGCAAATAAAAGGAATATTAGTACTAACTATTACAGCAAATAAAAGGAATATTAGTACCAACTAATACAGTAAATAAACGAATATTAGTACTAATACAACAAATGAGAGGAATATTAGTATTAATACAGCAAATAAAAGGAATATTAGTACTAACTATTACAGCAAATAAAAGGAATATTAATACTAACAAATATAGCAAATGAGAGGAATATTAGTACTAACTAATACAGCAAATAAAAGGAATATTAGTACTAATACTGCAAATAGAAGGAATATTAGTACTACAGCAAATAAAGAAGCTTCATATTATTTTTATTTGTTAAAGTAATTTCTATTTTTATCCGACTAAGTTATTTAGATAATTTCGATTGAGAAAAGCATGACTTCAAGTATTTTTGACAATTAAATTAAAAAATACGTGTCAAGAAGACGCGCTTACGGCTTTCAAAGTGTAGAACGCTTGTGCATATATTATCGCATGATATATAGACATTCTGAATATTTGGTTACAACTAAACAGTTGTATATATTGACTTATATAAAAAGAGAGAGATTACATCTGACAAACTTATCAATTTTCCAGTTCTCGTTAGCCATGTCGGAAAGGTATTAAATCTTTATAACTTTGACGAATAACGGGAAAACATTTAAAAGATGTGTTAATTAAATGATTGTATATCACTAAGTCTACGTTGATTTCTACAGCATCTGTATTCAGCATTATTTTAAAAAAAATAAAAAAGAATGCACAACACGTACTAATGTTCTTTCTTGTTTAGTGGGAAATCTCTATAAAAACCTCAAGAAACACTGGTTAAAAATTATGGAGTTATCTTTTGGCAGGAAATGGATTATTCATCACCCAAAATTTCCGCAGGTAACACTACATACCGACTTATATAATACTGTATTAAACCTCGATTTTTCAAGCACACGTCGGTTGAAACGTAAATCACTGAACTAGTTTTTTTGCTCATGACATTAGAGTTTCACCCAATATACTATTTGGTTGGTGTTGAAGTAGAATGATATCTTGCCGATCGAATATTTATATCAACTCTAATTAATTGAAATTATATTGTCTAGAACTACCACGAAATGTTATCTATTTGTCGGAAACATATTTGACACAGGTAGTATTTTTTAAACATCTAGGTTGTTGAATTCTATCAACTGCAAATAAAACATGAACTTAAAATATATTTTACGTTTGTAGAGTATGCTATATTTGAAAAACATGACGAGAATTAAGATGCGATAACGAAACTATTAGCAGCGAAAGATTTTTCACTTCATTTAAGGCAGATACCATAAATCGAATTTGTTGCTTATCAATAATAATTATGCGTGCATTTATTCTTTACCAATATATATATATATATATATATATATATATATATATATATATATATATATATATATATATATATATATATATATATATATATATATATAAATATATATATATATATATATATATATATATATATATATATATATATATATATATATATATATATATATATATATATATATATATATATATATATATATATATCAGAGACACACGTTACCCTTGCGTTAAATTTATTCATTATTCGCACTGGTATGATTCATGAAAGGATTGCCGTTTTACCTGTCTCCAAATAAGTATGTACGTAATTTATTTGGTACTGAAATAAACTGTCAGTTTAGAATTTAATCCCTAGTCTAGAAAAGAAGAGCAGAAAACAAAGACTCCATCAGAAATATACTTTATAAGTTGAAATAAAACATATTTGCATGATATCGTCTCCGAGCTGTACATTTGGGACAAAACGTTATGACATGAAATAGTTCTGCGTGTAATAACATTTGTGAAATGTTTTGAAACGAGTGTCTCAGTCACAAAATATGATTAATGTATTGATAAATATTTCTTTATGAACATGTATCATAGAAGTTGGTTTTATTTAAAAGCCCTTGAAAAATTGGGTGTTACATGAATTTTTTGTTAACGCTATATCAATATATATATCAATAGTATGGCAGTGTTACATGTCCATTGGATTCCTGCGGGTTGGAATAAGACGCTCACGCTTCCACTAGTCTCTCAGATATTGGTAAAATAGTGTGATGAAAGCATATCAGCACTGGGCTGAAGTCTTTCTCGATGAAGTTAACGGCCAGGGCGGAATGGCTCCAAGATGAGCTCTACGACCACGTGCTTGGGGCTAGGGTGTGCCACACTTGTCAGTGGATTTCGGCTGTGGTCATCCAGTCTGGAGAGAAATGGGCTCCACCAGGCTGTACCTTGCCCCTGATACAACACATGAAGATAACTAACAAATCTTCCATACCGGATTGGTAGCAGCCAGGGGTCAACACTAACTACGCCTTCCGCTGCACACCAGCACGGAGGTGACAACTATGCTACTGGTTCCCCACTACAAAGATCCGTGGGAAAGACAACATTATCATCGGTACATGGAGCGTCATAAACCTGAGAGCTGTGGGAAAGTTTAAAGAACTTGCACATGAGTTGGAGAGGTACAACTGGAACATTATTGCTCTCTGCAAAGTGATCTGGAAAACAATCGGTGAAATAATAACAGATGAATGGCATAAGCTCTTATTGGGCGGAAGAGGGTGAAAACACAACCAATGTGTTAAGTTTATTGTCCACAAATGCATTGTGAACAGCATTATGGGTTGCTGACAAATCACAAGCAGGCTTATTACAATCCGCCTTAATGGAACTCCTTTCAAAATCACAATAATACAGACATATGGACCCACATCTAACTCTGATGACAACGGACAGGAGAATGTTAAAACCAACTGCAAGATTTCATTAACAACCGACCCAAAAAGGACATTCTGTTTGTACAAGGAGGCTGGAATACAAAGGTGGGAGTTGATTCACAGACAAATTGGAAAAGCACATGTAGACCCTTCTGCAATGCAGAAACATACAGAAAGAGGCTCAAGCTTTTGGAGGTTGCTGCCGACAACTATTATGTGCTTGCCAACACGTTCGGCCCCCACAATCATCTAGAAGATGGACCTGGCGCAGTCTTGATGGAAAGCATCTCAATCAGATTGACTACATCTTGGTGAAAAAACGATTCTGTACAGGAACGAATATCGTCAGAACACGAAGGTTTCCAGGAACAGATATTAGAAGTGACCATAGTTTATAAATGACAACGTCTTGTCTCCACCTGAAACTAATAAAAAGCATAACCAACCAAGATACAGATTTGACCTTGAAAAATCAAAAGATTCAAAAGTCACAGAAGCCATCCAAGCAATGATAGGTATTAAATGTGCTCCTTTGATAACCCTGGACAGCCAAGATACCGACCTCGAGTCCTTAAAAACTACAGACATCACAGTTCAGACTACAAAACAGCTAACGAGATCATTGGCAAATATCTTCGAACAAAGAAACATTGGGACATAAGAAATGTCCTTGAGCTATGCAACAAAAGCGGAGAACTGAAAAAGGAAAAGTTCGATCATGAAGGAGCTAGAAAATACAGAGAAATAAATAACATGATCGGAAAAAGCATTAAAAAGGCAAAGGAATACTGAATAAAAAGACAATCTGTAAAATCAAAGACAGTCGGATTAAAACTGATAGCAAAATGGCATGTTAATGATTGAAAGATCTCACAACCCATAAACAAGGGAAAACTACCACCATCCACGACAGATTAGGAAAATGCCTCCCATAAGGTCAATCGATGGACAGAATACTGCTCAAAAATGTACAATCATAAGACCCAAGGAGATCCAACGGTACTAAATTGCCCCTAAGCAAACGAAATTGATGACAACCCCATTCTTCGTGAAGAAGTAGAAATTGCAGTTAGGGCACTAAAGAAAGGAATGTCAGCCGGCGTTGACAATATACTGGCAGAGCTCTTTCAAGCAGGACGAGAAGAGATAGTTAGTCCTGACAACAATCTGCAACAAGATATGGCAGACAGGAGAATTGATAACCACAAGGTCAATGGACTTAGTTCTTGGTTATCGCGATTACCAAGAAAAGTCATAATGAAGATATTTCTCAACGGATTAAAGCCTGAAACAGAGAAACTTATTACTGAAGAGCTGGCAGGCTTCCGAGCAGGATGGGATACCACAGAACAAATCTTCGGTCTCAGACTCCTTTGAGAGAAATACTTTCAGCATCAGCAGAATGTAAACCAAGTCATTAGATATTTCAAAATTGCCTTTGATAAGGTATGACATGCACCCTTATGGTTAACAAATCGAAAGTAAAATATCGGCTCAAACCTGTGCATGTTGTTGAGTAGCTCTATGACAAATCCACCTTTGCTGTCCTCACCAATGGCAGCAGAGGGAATTGCTTTCGAGCAACAGTTGGGGCCAGACAGGTATGTATAAAGTTATCTACACTCTTCATCAATTTCCTGGAAAGGATCATGGTGGATTGACTGATTAATTGCCGTTAATTGATTGATTGATTGATTAATTGATTGATAGATTGATTGATTGTTTGGTTTTTTATTGATTTAATAATTGATTGATTGCCATCGATTGATTGATTAATTGATTGATTGTTGATTGATTTAATGGTTGATTGATTGATTGATTGATTACCATTTATTGATTGTTTGATTGTTGATTGATTGATCTATCGATTGATTTATTTATTGATTGGCTGATTGATTGGTTGATTGATTAATTGATTCATTGATCGTCTCCATAGTGGGCAAGAACTGGAAACTAACATTCATCAAAAAGTGCAAAGTAGCATACATTTACAAATGATTATATATAGATAAATGCACGTGGATATACTAAAGAGCTCAGTAGGGTTTTACTTTAGAAATTACCGGAGGAGTGAGTTCATTATGTAACTAAGATAACGTAAAGAATGAACATCTGTTGCACACAAATTCAATGTGGCTTGCAGTATCTAGGATTGTTTTCGAATAAAAAGGCATACTGCATGCTGTACGATTCCTAAGACCAGGCGTCTTAACCTTGCCAGATGATATGTTCTAGACTTTGATCATGGTACTAGCGAAAAGTGGTCCATAATTTTAAATAACAGGACAATTCATATTAACTAATGTATCAAACAAAACATAGCATTAATAGTATTTGTAAGTTTTATATTTATAAATACGCGTATCTAGTTTTTGTTGTTTCTTCTTTTTTGTTTCAACATCAGCCAAAATGTACAATATTTCACTCGATGACTGAGATTCTTGAATTTACAAGGCATCAGTTATCTTTGAAAACGAATTGGTCATGGTTAAAAATATATAATATTTTAATGCATACATATAATGTTTAATTAATATGCATCTTAACAAATTTAGTGTTAATAAATTTAGTAAATACAGAGTTTAGGATCAGTCTACTGAATATAGATTCCATCACAAGGTCTTCATTATGCAAATATTCATAAAAACGCAAGAGTATAATAAATTATTCTCTTTGAAAAATAAAATGACCTTGCCACAATTGCTTACAATTATTTTAACATCGTCAGAAATAATTACTGGATTGTCAAGCAACAGAAGCCTGATGCGTGCAGGTTTACATGATACTCTTTGGTAAATATACGAATGGAATAGAAGTAAATATCATTATGTTTATAATAACGATATGCACTTTTAGAATATTGTCGATTGTTTTTTTTACGAATGTGAGAGATATATCATGCAAATCTTTCAGTTTTTAAACTAATGACACTGGTCCCATTGGCAAGTAGGTGTTCAAAGAGCGTTGATATACTTCAAAACCATTTTCCGACAAAAAAAAACAGCAATGCCATTTAGAAAGAAAAGGCAATGCTGAAGTTGCTATTCGTATTGTTACTAAGCATGTATTTTACATAAGGAAGTTTTCAAGGTAAGTAGATGCTATGCTGGCTTGAAATGCTGTTTGTCTCAACGACGAAATATATAAATTTATAAGTAACCTACCTGAAAATCAACATCGAATGTTGTTTAGGATGAAAGAAAACAAGCTCTTTGATTTGAAGTAAATTGTCGTCATCAAAGACCAGTAAAATACAATCGAGAATTCGAGTTTAGCAAACGTGTGAGAAGCAGGAAATACTAAGTCTTTGATGGATAAAGGTAATTGTGCATCGAAATGTGTGCTTTATTTTTCATTAATTTCAACGTCGTTCTCCATATGATCACGTATAGTGTTCACTTTGAAGCAATATTAACATCGAATGCTAATCAAATTTAGCAAAAGTATCTTTAAATACTTTTTTTCGCAAGGAGATAGCAAGTTTTAGTATAAAAAAGAATATCTTTTAGAGCTAATAGAAAGTGTCAAGAAAATACAGTAACTGCCAGGGGTTTACAAGTGTTAAAAATAATGAAATGTCTTTCAAAGTGACAAAAAATGTTGTGAAAAACAGCTGGAGCGAGTATAAGTGATATCCAATTGACATTTAGCAGGAGTTATTCATTAATATTTTGACAAATTGTCAGGTTTCAAGTCGGACTTAACTGTCTAGAAAGCACAATCAATTTTGACACCTTTACGAATAATGAGAAGATATTTTAAAGCTTTCAATTCATTCAACGATATGTTGCTACACTAAGTCTATACCTAATGTTCGTATCATTTCTGTCCAGTATTATTACAAAAGTGAGTGCGTTACATGTACACGTGTATTGGAAACCCGAATTGTCAGATCTTACGTACTGTCTTATCTTTCTTTTTGTGGGGGGGTGAGTGGGGACATATATGATGATACCAATATACAATTATTGATGAAACTCAAAAGGCTATTTTGGTAAAAGCATTTGCTTTTATTTGTTGATCTGTATGACAGATCTTTGTGTTACTTATACAAAGCTCAGTTTCTTGAAATCATGTATTGTAGCATTACCGTGACATTTTATGGATCGTAATTTTGCATGCATAATCGCATTTTCTCTCCAGATAATGCACTGAAGTCCGTAAAGGATGAAATAAAGAAACATTTCTTTAGAGCATGTAATTTTTAAACAGGTAAAAAATGGGAAGATGTAGCGAACTAACAGTGGCAAGACACGATTCACTTCTTGTAAAACATGTTTTTCATGCCCCATGTTTTAACCAGTCTGTATTTTTGTGTATTTCTGTTGTCTTTCTGAATCATATTTGTTCATAGAATTTTATATTTCAATGATAACAATATCAATTGTTCAGTCTGTGTCCATTAGAACACAAGAAGCCTTCATGATATCAGGGGTCTGTAATAATACATGAGATGGAATATGGAATGGTATATCTAAGGAAAAGTTTACTTCTTAAATACTATATGTTCAGGGGTCATGTAAAAATAACTCTCTGTGGAACTTTAAAATAAAGTCTAAATTAGCAATGAATTATCACGGACACCACGCAGAGCCAGGCATTGGAACTCACGCAGATCTCGATGTTGAGGCTGACCCTAGCATAAGAGTTTAGTTATCATTCAACATTTGCTTAGTACAAGCTGGCTTAGTAGCTATTATTGGTGGAAAACACGGTATCAGTATGTGGAACCTTTGTTCCATGTTTTATCCAACAACACATATTTCATGGGATATGTTGTTCTCAATATGGAAATGCCCTTCTAACGGCAAGCCTTCTACATGGTTGAAATTTTGTAAAGGTCGAACCAGACCTGCATATAAATTATAGGGACTTTTCTCAAACAGCATGAAAATTTATTGTCGTTACCTTTAGCATCGCCTTGATAACTGAAGCTGTTAAATACCCGTGTATGGATCTCAAATTTGAGTCCCCGTATATTGCAGTATAGAACACATACGATTAGACACATTCAAATCAAGTTTTTAATAGTTTATTTCCTTTTATGTTCGTGACCAGCACGCGTGTAAATAGTACAAAAAATCAAAAGCACAAGGTACAAAAGAAATACAAAATATAACAACAATTACTTTTTAACTCTAAGAAGGACTGTGTTATTGCTGTAAACTTTGAGCTTTGAACTAATAGTAAAATTTCAAAAGTCCATCTTAAACTTATAAAGTGGATTTAATATTACTTGGAATTCGCACTAACCTGACAGTCAAATATGGGTTTAGGTAATCTTAGTTAAATGTTTAGAGGCCATGATGTTCCCCTTTACACAGAATAAAAATATGACTCACTTACTAGTTATTAAGGAGACAATGTAAAAGTATCGATATAACATAAACGATGATACCGACAAAGAAAGTACCGATATAACATAAACGATGGCACGGACAAAGAAAGTATCGCTATAACATAAAAGATGATACCGACACTGAAAGTATCGATATAACATAAAAGATGATAAGGACAAAGAAAGTATCGATATAAAATAACGATGATACCGACACTGAAAGTATCGATACAACATAAACGATGATACGGACAAAGAAAGTATTGATATAAAATAAACGATGATACCAACATAAAAACGTCTCAAAATCTAATATATTTAAGCAATAGATAAAAAAGGTTAATGTAACACACTTTTAAAAAACCCTCATATTATTGTAACACATGAGTACATAGTACATATATTTGTAAATAAATGCCATAATTTTACATCTTTTTTAGATATACAACCATTAATTTCTCTAGAAAATAGAGCTTCAAATATAAATGTCTGCTACGCCATTTTCTACAGTTGTTTAGTACATAGTTCATATACCGGTAAGTGGTGTACATACAATAATTAGTATTAATGCTCTAGATCAATATAATAATAGTGACTATTTATTTCTCCACTCCCTCGATCAAAAGCTGTGTTGCTGTTGCTATAGCCCGGATACCATTTGTGCGCATGTGCGAAGTCGTTCGGATATTGCTCGTTTGATAACTCGTGCCGTGGATGGCCATTGGAGTATACTGGACGAGGCAATTTCATCTGAATGCAGATATGAAAGAAAGTGTTTTCAGATCGCCAAACAATAATATATATATATATATATATATATATATATATATATATATATATATATATATATATATATATATATATATATATATATATATATATAGAGAGAGAGAGAGAGAGAGAGAGAGAGAGAGAGAGAGAGAGAGAGGGTTGCAGGCATCAGTGGGGCAAGACAATGTACATCATTTTTGTATACATTCTTGACACATGTCAGTTAGGCTACCTATATCGAACAATTGTGGGTTTTCTGTCTTATATAATTACCCATTTAATCCACATTATTGGTCTGGCGTTCCATACAGCTATTTAATCGATATTTCCGTAGTTCACTTCTAGATTGAAACTACCGTAGGCGTCTTTCTTTACCCCACTGTGTCGATAATTTTAAAAGCAATAGATAAATGTAGTAAAAATCCCAGTTTGTTTGTAATTTTATTCATACAATAAAGCTAAAACTATTTTCAAAAACTTACAGTACGGATTAAATAATAAATACAAATCAACATTTGTAGTTCGTTTCAAACCAGGAAAGAACTCGTTTTAGAGTGTATATGAATACATCTCGGTTTCACCGTCTCGATTTAGTCCTGCGACATATTAAACTACTTTTTTCCTGCCGTCTCAGAACAAAATATGTATGTAGATGTTTGCACATATATTGAAAATCATTTAATATACTTCTGCCATATTTGTATGGAATAAATAATCGTCGTCGCAGAACAAGGACAGCAGAATGCTTGAAAGAACAAAGAATTTTTTCTACATTACTGTACCTTTGTAAAATGAATGTATATTGCAATTTGCAAATAAAAAAAAACCTTTATTAAAATAAATATAAGCAGTCTGGTTTTATTGTATGTCAAATTTATACCAGTGTATAAAACTTACAGTATATCTAAGCAATTTCTGCAATGGTGTATCATATCCTGTTAAGGTTCATTACATCTGAGAGAACATCGTTTTTATTTGACATTGACATATTTATACTGAATGGCATTATAATATTACATTTTTGCCAGCAAGTGTGCAAATAAATGTAGAAGTAAATCAAGAATTTATATTTCAGGTGTATTAAAGAAAATCCTACATTCCCATTGTGTATATAATAAAATAGAATTTTGCATTACGCGCTAGAGGCCTATATTATTAAAATAATAGGAGTTGATTTTGATTCAAGACATATAAAATAAATTTATGCCATTGCAGACATATTATACAATATACAAAATGGATTTACCTGGCTATCTGAGCTGCTATCATTTGACAGGTCAGCCACATGCTTGGCTGTATGTTTAGATCGTCTTTGTAAAGAGCATATTAAAGCCATCACGGCAATGAAGATAACAAGCATTGTTACTGAAGCAGCAACAGTGACTGGAACTATATCTGTAAAGATAGACATATAATATTTTATTTCGTTTTGGCATAAACGTCGCTTCATTAACATGCTTATTATCATATTTATTATTATACTTATTCTTGTGCTAACATTGTGTAAGTTTTACAATGATAATCTGAGACCCATAAATATATGATTTGTTGTTTTGGCAATGTTAATATCACGCATTCTCTTATGTGCATGTTGTTTCTTTTTACTAATACGTGCTTACATTTTATCTATTAGCTGCTTTGGATATTTTTATAGTTTTCCTGATATACCCACTTTTTAACATCGACGATAGACAATGTAATCTCACTCGCTGATATAGATTTTATATTGAACGTGGGCTAAGAGGGACATTGGTCAAGATGTACTGTATCTTTAGTTTAATCTCTTTTGATACGAGAACATTCAAGGGTTCTAGTAAATCATGTTGGACAGCATGTGACACGTCTTTAGTGTACTCCCTTTTTGTCTGAATGTATTCGAGGTTCTAGTACAAAACAGTTAAATCAGATACTTGTAAAGGTTATGTAGAACTGACGAGTGTTATAAAATCAAACATGTAATAGCAAAACTCATAATTAGAGCATTCGTTGAATAAATTAAGGAACAGGATACCATATATATAATAATAAATTTCAAAATTACAGGAAAGAGAGGACACACGGAGAATATAACCCTTGAAATATGGGGGATTAGTTATTTTACAACCATGAAGTAAACTTGTAACAGGCAGCGACAATGGTCATATCTGACGATAGAGTCCGCAGATTAATGATAAAGAAATATCAACGCGTGTGCAAACTACCATTGAGTGCAATCACAAAGGGTGCTTTCCTTTAAAAAAAATGTTTTACTTTTAAAGAAATATAAAACATTAACAAGCTCAGAATTGGAAAAAATTATTAAATGATGCAAGATGCGTTAGCTTACAAGCACGACTCACTATTTATAATTATCAAACAGTTTAAATCAGGATAAATAATTGATAGCGACTATGAAATGAAATCTAAGCTATCTAAGCTGTGCTTTTGAGTAAATTGGTGAATTTGTGTAAGTATATGTGTTTGTCTACCTGTTCAGGAATATGGTAGCTATTTCTGTCATATCCAGGTGAAGTAAGACATATAATATAAAATAGCATTAACGTTTACAAATTATATTTAGTTAGCAGCTATTTTTGTAAATAGAAAATACATTTTACCATGTTATAACTTTTATTTTACTATGTTATATCACTTCCCTCTGAATTGCTTTTCAAGCGACTTAAGTCCTAACCTTTTCTACGTTCGATATAAATGTGCGGATGAATGAAGAACGTCGTTCATAGACCATAACTAATAATACCTGTCAACATTAAAAGTACGATGAGGATAAAATCAAATAAAACTTACCTATTGTGGTTGTTATCGGCCTGTTAGAAAAACAAATAATTAAATTAATTCCACAGTCGAATAATGTGATATCAATTTGCACTGAATATACGTGCATTTGTTCCAATCGATGGCGTTGATTGCAAGAGATTTTCGGAAAGACAGAGATATGATATAAATGACTAGCCTGATGACAAGCAATAACAAACATATAAATGGAACATAAGTAACTTAACATTGTAGAACTATGTAATCAATATTGAACAGTATCATGGATTTTCCATTTGCAATTAGAACTATTTATTGAAAAGAAAGAAGTTTAAGATTGCTGGTGAACAGAACCTACATTTTTAGCAAGACGCAGGCGAAGCTAATATCAGTTTTAGGCTAGACTGATGAACAAAGTGGTTACTTAAGGCAGGATGAGGGTAAATCTAATGTAAACAGAAGTAATACATTGAGTTTGTGATTCTCCCAAACTGGTGTTCTAAAATAAATATATTGTTTGTTGTGGATGGGCTTATTCCACAACTTTGGTAAAGGTTCATCCATTTGCATTAATATTATCTCTATATTTGGTAGTAACAATTGTAATAATGGCGATGAAATATAATTTAAAGAAAAAAATATAGCTGCACGACCGCGGTATGCCTATTAGTGCCGCATTTAAGCAGTGTTCAGTCTTGTCACCATGTGTAACATCTGAATAGCCTATGTGGACATGTAATGTTAGAGTGTTAACGTAGCAGTGAATATTAAGACTTTGAAGAACAAAATTGTAGATTTCCTTTACATGTACAGATGTAAGTAATTCATCAAATCATATACCATAGAGGTCCAATCCTGTTTGTACTTTTCAAACATAAATTCGTGCTGATGCGTTACAACTGAACAAGTGGCATGATTTTTGCTCTCTGTCAAGTATGTTATCATACTGGGTTGGGGTATGAAAGGTAGATTTCCAAACTCCTGAGTATTATTTTTTTTTTCATTTGGGTTCTTAGATCAGTAGTTAAAAGTGCAAGGTAATCAATCTTGTCATACCTTCAGAATCATACAAGTTGTATTTTAGACATGGGGCTCCCAATTTACGTTTAAGGGGGTTGGGATTAACAATAAATATGCCATGAACTAAAACGTACGTATATTAAAACGGAACATAATTATTCAATGGATTTACAAAGTCTCAGGTGTATTTAGAGGTGATGAAATTTATAAACTTAATGTTGAAATGTTATTACATGTGTTGATTACACGCAGTATTTCCTGATTTTTGTCTTTTTGCTTTGATATCTTTTTGCCGATGGTCACAGTATATCTTAATTACCGCGTTAATATGACTTTCTCTTTCGAGCGCCTCCAATTAGAGGTCACCTCATGATATCTAGTACTTGGGCAGACCAGTTCATCGGAAAAATCATTAATCGTAACAAATGCACCATACGTTGACACTTGATGCAGTAGGATAGAATGCGAAAAGGTACGTATAGTGGTGAAAAGATTTAAGTAAGTTTTTGCAGTATAGGATGCACCGTCCATCTTTCAATTTAATTGTTGTTGTTGTTTCTTGTTATTATTATTATTATTATTATTATTATTATTATTATTATTATTATTATTATTATCATTATTATTATTATTATTATTGCTATTATTATTATTATTATTATTATTATTATTATTATTATTATTATTATTATTATTATTATTATTATTATTATTATTGTTTCCACTTACTGGCACGTTGGAGAATTGTTGAACACTACACATTTATAGTTGTCAGGACAACCTCCGGATATAAGTGTATATACTGTACACAGTTGATTCCTACTGCGGTTACCAATCAGCACTGCAAACAGAGGAAACCAGACATGTCAATTACAGAAGAAGAAAAAAAAATATATAAAGTTGAACAATTCGATCATATCGATTTCGTTTTAATTATTGAAATAAATATAAATATGTACTTTTGCGTAAATTGAGTAAGCACTTTTGCGTAAGCACTGACAGAAATCGGACATTTCGTCAAAATTATCGATATTTGTAGCACTGCGCGTTAGGTCTATATTTTCTATCAATACGATTTAAAGTTTTCAATGTTTCTTAGTCTAATCAATTGTGTAGAGGTATTCTTACCTGTCATGTTCTCAACTACCATGGATTCGACACCTGACACTTGGCCACCCACTGTGATGTTTTCCCCAGCAGCCAATTCGATAATTCCCTTGGCCAGAGCAACTTGAGCTGTCTGAAGATTTTTAATGATAACGTCGTATTCCACGATAAGGCTGCCTCTCCTATATCGAAAAAAGTATAATAATCTTAATGTAATAACCCTTACTATAACTCTCTTTAGTGGACAGTATCATGCTATAAGTGGGGATCTCCTTATACTGACGTATCATACCAATGATAGTCGTAACCAAATCAACACTCATAATCGTGTTATTTAAGAAACAGTACTATACTGGGTTTACTTAACAATTGTTTTGCTATTTATAAATCTAAGATATTCTATGGTATATGCTTAGATAAACTATAATGATTTTTTGAGCACCATAAAAGTCATAAATATACATTAAGTTTCCTGCGACATGAACTGGTACTCATTCGTATTAGTATTGATTGCTTAAGTAGATGAATGTGAATTGAATATTGTATGTCGCATTTTATTTCGGTATGGGTTTGGGGTGCGAGGGTCAATCCGTACATTGTTTGAAGGCGATGCATGATAATTACATTTTGTGAATCTTGAGATTCACTGAGACTCATTAAATTGTATTCTAAAGTAGTTTTAGTTATTTCATTAGGCAAGAAACTTAATGTGGGATGATTAGATATGATATAAAACTGTATCTACAAACAAGGAAATTAAGATACAAGTAAGTTACTTTCAACATTATCTGAAGCCATACTTTGGTTGACGTATAAATAAAACGTTTGATATGAAAATGCAAGCAGTACTCAATTCTCGTACTAACATCAGCTTAATCTTCCCACCATGTTAACCACATCTCTTCCATGATATGTATGTATGTATGTATGTATGTATGTATGTATGTATGTATGTATGTATGTATGTATGTATGTATGTATGTATGTATGTATGTATGTATGTATGTATGTATGTATGTATGTATGTATGTATGTATGTATGTATGTATGTATGTAATATTTCAAAAAAAATTACCTTATGTCCCGAATATTTATTTGGGCGTCTTGACCAACTTTCCTCGTATAGTATTCTCTTAGCTGAAAGCATATTACGAAGTTTGAACAACACCTTCTAAATCATGTAGATTTAAAAAATACATTTCACACAATTACTCAACAACAATTTCCAAAACACGACATAATTTCTACACATAATTTCACAGGAACCAATAAATGTTTTGCTTGATATTCTTCTTCTGATACTTTAAAAATATATAATTATTTTATATTATGAAGACAACACACAGCATGAAATATCTAATTAAAAAAGACATGAAACAACTTTGTCGTACATTCACTTTTCCCTTTAGTATAATGCAGTACCTTATACAACTAAAATGTGTAATGGTATGCTTCCCGTATATTCATTTCTCTTCATCTTTCTCATGTTTTCTTTTTTCCAAGTTGCTCTATTTCTTCTTACTACTTTTCCGTTATTATAATAGTTTTTCTTTTATCACGTCTTTACTATATATATATATATATATATATATATATATATATATATATATATATATATATATATATATATATATACAAATGTATTTTAAAACAGGGTTCACACATTATGTATGACTCTATCAAGTACTCGGATCCATAAAGTATAACACTGATGTATATATAAAAATATCGATAACACATTATGTGTGACTCTACCAGGCATTGAGGTCTATAATGTGTAACACTGTTGTATACATAAAAAGTAATGGTAACACACTGTTCATGATCCTTCAGGTATTTAGGCACATAATGTCTAACAATGATGTATGCGTAAAAATGTCTGTAACACATTATTTGCGACTCTACCAGGGATTGAGGTCCATAAAGTCTAACACTGATACATGCATAAAAATGTCTGAAACACATTATTTGTGACTCTGCCAGGCACTTAGGCCCATAATGTGTAACATTATTGTATACATAAAAATATATTTTAAAAAAGAGGTCATTTTTTTATGTATGACTTTACCAAATGTAGCTATAACGTTTGGTCAATATTATAGATTTTCATCCGAACACAAATATACTTACAGATTCCCCAACGATATCCACGTATCGAGAATAGGTGCTACTGTCGGATAAATTGTCAGCAGAAGATACGTTGTAATTCAAACGCACAGTAACGGCGGTTTTCTTCGTTACCTGTTGTTCTGTCGTTGTATTTGTGGTTAAAGGCGTTGTTGATATGGATGTGGACGGATAGACTGCCTTTGAAGTTGTGGTAGGTTGTGGGGTCGTTGTAGTTGTTATTGTGGTTGGGGTTGCTGTCATTGGTGATGTTGGGATAGTTGTTGTTGTGTTACTAGCTACTGCTGTTGTTGTGACTGTGGTGGGAGACATTGTAGTTGCGTTGAGGGTTGTAGTCATCGTGGTGTCAGTGGAGGCTGCTGTTGATGTAGGTGCTATTGTTGCGGATGTGGTGGAGGCTGCTGTCGCTGTTGTGCGTGTGGTAGAAGTTGTTGTCGTTGTGACTGGAGTTAAAGTCATTTTGGATGTTATAGGAGCAACTGAAGTTGTTATAGTGGTTGTGGTAGGGGCTGTTATTGTTGATAATGCTGAAGCCTTGGTCGATATAATAGGTGCCGATGTTGATGTGTTTATGGTTGTGAATGATGGCGTAGTTTTAGTTGTGGCAACAGTTACTATCGTTGTATTTATGGGTGGGATTGCCGTAGTTGTTGTAGAAGTAAGGGCAGCTGTTATGTTTGCGTTTGGGGTTACAGTCGTTGTGGTTGGAGCAGTCGTTGTGGTTGGAACAGTTGCAGTTGCTGTTGTGTTAAGTGCTCTTATAGTTGTTGTGACTGTGGCGAGAGGTATTGTGGTTGAGTTGGTTGGTGTAATGCTCGTAGTATCAGCAGAGGCTGCTGTAGTGGATGCAGTCGTTGTTGTGGTTATGGTTGTGAATGTTGGCATTGTTGTATTTGTGGCAGGAGCTGCTGTCGTTCTATTTGTGGGTATAAATGCAGCCGTTGTGGCATAAGTAATGGCAACTGTTGTCTTTGTTGTTGGGGTTATAGTAGTTGTGAGTACAGCAGATGTAGATGATATTGTCGTAGGGTTTACTGTAGTTGCTTTTGTGGTTGAGCCGGTTGTTATCATCGTTGCCGATGTCGTTGGTGTAGTTGGGGTTTGCGCTGCCGTTGTTCTACTTGTGGTTGAAGCTGACTTTGTTGTAGCTGGGGATGGAACTGCCGTTGTTGTACTTGGTGTTAGATCTGCCGTTGATGCAACAGGCGTTGGAGCTACCGTTGCTGTAGTTGATGTTGGAGCTGCTGCTGTTGTAATTGGCGGTAGAACTGCCGTTGTGGTACTTGGGGTTGGAGCTGCCGTTGTTGCAACTGGCGTTGGAGATACCTTTGTTGTAGTTGGGGTCGGAGAAGCTGTTGATGTAACTGGCGGTGGAGCTGCCGTTGTTGTACTTGGGGTTGGAGCTGCTGTTGTTGTAACTAACGTTGGAACTGCCGTTGTGGTACTTGGTGCTGGAGAAACAGTTGTTGCAACTGGAGTTGGAGCTAACGTTGTTGTAGTTGGCGTTGGAGCTGCTGTTGTTGCAACTGGCGTTGGAGATTCCGTTGTGGTACTTGGTGTTGGAACTGCCGTTGTTGCAATTGGCGTTGGAGCTACCGTGGTTGTAGTTGGGGTTGGAGTTGCTGTAGTTGTAATTGGCGGTAGAACTGCCGTTGTGGTACTTGGGGTTGGAGCTGCCATTGTTGTAACTGGCATTGGAGATACCTTTGTTGTAGTTGGGGTCGGAGATGCTGTTGATGTAACTGGCGGTGGAGCTGCCGTTGTTGTACTTCGGGTTGGAGCTGCCGTTGTTGTAACTAACGTTGGAGCTGCCGTTGTGGTACTTGGTGCTGGAGCTGCAGTTGTTGCAACTGGAGTTGGAGCTAACGTTGTTGTAGTTGGGGTTGGAGCTGCTGTTGTTGCAACTGGCGTTGGAAATGCCGTTGTGGTACTTTGTGTTGGAGCTGCCGTTGTTGCAATTGGCGTTGGAGCTACCGTTGTTGTAGTTGGGGTTGGAGTTGCTGTTGTTGTAACTGGCGGTGGAGCAGCCGTTGTTGTACTTGTGGTTGGAGCTGCAGTTGTTCCAGTTGCTTTAGAAGACGCTGACGTTGTTGTTGCTGCTAGTGTTGATGCAATTGGAGCTGTTGTTGTGGTTGTTGTTCGGTGTGTTGTTGTCGAGGTTGTAGAAAGGGCGTTTGTGATTGTAGTGCGTATTGCTGTGGTTGTGGTAGTTGCTGTAGTTGTTGTGGTAGCTGGTGGTACATAACATGTTTCACAGCAATATGCCAGCTGTATTTTGTCATAAGAAACACAATCTATTGCTTGGCATCCAATTATTTTATCACCATATTCACATCCTGTGTATAGAAAAAAAATGGGTAATACGATAAACATTGGGTCTTGAATAGCTTGAGAAATCGTCGTTATATTTTTAGCATATCTTTGTAATGCAGGGTTATTATTGTATTATCTTATGTCCACCAATATCAAATGAAGTGACCTTTGCTTTCTCATAGTAATAGTTCATCATGAAGTTCAATCTGATGATATGGGTTTTTTAGCTGACTGAAAATACATTTTTGTAACATGATTTAGATGCAAGTATGCAAAGAGTGAATCATTAAACAAGATAAAAAAATTCCGTCGACATGAAAGAAATGCAAATACTTGAAGATAAATTTCTTCAATGTGTTAATTTAACTACCTTGCAGTACTGTTAAAGGAATTAAAACATTTCAAATATCTGCTGAAATTGTAAAAGTTGGACAGTACATTTTTTTATTTAACCGGTAGAATTAGCATACAATTCTGATTCACTATGTTAATTCGATTGTTCACACTTTACTTTCTAAAATTGCACAGAATATACAGAAACCAATAGAACGTTAGAACAAATCATTTTGATCGAGAAATGCTGGGGGAGTATAACTCTTCTAGATCGCAAAGTACACAAAAACAATGATTATTACCGTAAGAATTAACACAAATTGCAAGACGAATCTCATTAAAAACTACGATTTTGCAGAGAAAGATCTAAATGGGAAAAGTATTTGTATGACGATGGCATGTATAACCAGAGATATATTCATGGCTGCCCATTACAAAACATAACGCATTTCATTACATTTTCCCAAACAATCACTTCAGCAGCCACCCAGTACCCTTCAGAATCTGTTGCCAGTTGTTGTACCCCAAATTGTTGTAGTTATAATATATGCACTCTTCCTTCTTTTGATACCACAAAGTCTGCGGAAAGTTATTTGAATCTGTCATGGTTATTAACATTTTTATATTCTTTACATTTGACACTACCACGTATACAGTTGTCCAAAAATTAATAACAATTAATAACCCCCTCACAGATGGCCATCACAAGAACATCCTATTTACTAAGTCTGGTAAATTGACATGGAACAGTTTAGGAGAATTCGTGATTGAGGACAAAGGGTCAAATGGGCGCAGCCAGTCATACTATGTAACCTATTGGGGATAATGAAGGTCTATTGAATTGGATAGTCATTAATACCGGACACAGTTTAGCCTATGACAAAACATCCGCATCTAAACTATTGGTTTCCCATCTCATTAACATGTTTGCTTGTTTGTTTGCTTTTGAGAGAGAGAGAGAGAGAGAGAGAGAGAGAGAGAGAGAGAGAGAGAGAGAGAGAGAGAGAGAGAGAGAGAGAGAGAGAGAGAGAGAGATGTGTGGATATGTATGTCTAGAACAGTGAGTAGATGAATAAATATTTTAATAAATGTTATAAATAACATTTTTCACCTCCCCATACATACCACTAATACCAGTGTAAAAATTCTGACACGACTCACAACACCCTGTGAAGTAATAACAGTAAATGGGATTACTTTCAATAAATTGTGTACATGTCTCTCCATTTGTTATTATCCCAGGCTGGTTTCCGAATGGACAAGTCTCTGAATAATAATAATAATAATAATAATAATAATAATAATAATAATAATAATAATAATAATAATAATAATAATAATAATAATAATAATCGACGATAATGATAATGATGATAATGATGATGATGATGGGTACATTCCATCGTAATAGCAGCTATCACTTGCACGCTTGAATAAATATTTCATTTAAGTTCAAAAATGGGGGCGTGCCTAAGTCGATAAGTTTATGACAGCCTTTTTTTGTACAGAGTTTAAATATACTTTGGATAACCACATCGTTTACTTTAGACAAGTATTCCTCTCTCTCTCCAGACGTAGCCATGGCGTGTAAAAATTGTTCAGATGTCTCGACACAGCATATAGTTTTGCAGTGTCTGGCCGGAATAAAATGTGACGATGTCATGACCTTTTACTTATAAAGGAAAGGCAGACACTCCACATCGTTTACTGTAAAAATTCTCGAAAAAGTACATTCTATATTTATATCTCTGTTAATAGCTTTGTTAGATTTGAGTGTTTATTTATCGCTATGGGTAGCCGTTGTTAGGACGATGTTTCTCAAACCTAATAATAAGCCAGTTTCCAGCAGCTGTTGTCAAAATTTTCAATATAAAGAAAACTTGGATTAGTTTTGTTAAATGGTCCGTGCCAAATTTACTAACATAAGGTATTCTAGAAATATTCTAATGCCTAAGAGTTTAGTAATTTACGATTTGATAAAGATTTTTTGTATTGAGTATTTAGGTGTTTCGTGTTGAGGGGCGTAAATTACCAATCTTCCGCTTGGAAAACCTTACTTATTATTAATGGGTCATACGTAGGTGAAAGAAAACCCAAACAAAACAAGCCCATCATGCAAGTGTGGAACTTAGATGATAATAATGTGCAGTTTAAGAAATATTCAGTTGACCAGGAATGTTGTCTTAAGGTCCATGGAAACATAGGAAGCACGGCATAAAGTCAGGCTAACGGCGAAATGTTTTAATTCGATGCGTAGTGAGACCAACTTGCGTGCTAAAGAGAAAAACTGTGAACAATATTATATTGACACAGTGCTGTCCTTTCACGTTTAAGACAGGAGCACCTAACATAGAAACTTAGATGTTTGGCAATATTGTCAAACCATTTAACTTTAATGCGGTGCGGTAACGTTGTTCACTTAATAATTTTAAAGCTATTAATATGAATCCTAAACATAAGTTCAATACGCAAAACATATTAAAATAATATAGTTCCAATAATGTCATTACATCAAATTAACATCTTGACGATATCGCCCTCGCCGCCATAAACTATACCTAAATCTTTCCATTTGTTGCCAGATAATAATTTATAATGAGTTCAGCTCAAGTATATTAAAGCGCTTCCACTTTTTCTTGATAATTCCAACCTACCATTGACAGAGGGAGCTTCCGTTGCTGTCACACACTCTCCGGCAACACACCACTGTAAAACAAAAAAAATTATTTTTTTTAGAGAATTCGATTGACATCAAATTAAAATATTTTAGCCCACTGTCATGAACCCTCTTTTATTATTACTTTTCAAATAAAAGATTGAGAAAAGTCTATACTTGTAAATAAAAATGTAACAGTGACTAATCTTTTAAACTCATAGAGGCATTGGACATTCCGCCTTTAAATTTATGCATAATTTGCTATAGAAGAGTATTTCGGAAACCTTAAACTTGATAAATGAAGATATAGACATAGGAAACCTAAACAATAAAAACTGTGAATAATTATCATATTCGTGCATAACACACACACACACACACACTCACACACACACACACACACTCACACACACACACACTCACACACACACTCACACACACTCACACTCACACACACACTCACACACACACACACACACACACACACACACACACACAAGAAAACCAGTCTACCTTCCTATCACCACATGTGGTCCTCTCTGCAGCTAAGCTGAGGCTACAGGAAGATTTTTCAGATATTTTGCAGTAAAATGCTGTGCACAAGTTGCTGTAATTTCCAAAATAATGAGCCTGTAATAATAATAATAATAATAATAATAATAATAATAATAATAATAATAATAATAATAATAATAATAATAATAAAGAGATAAGGACAATACAAAATATGCTTTAAAGATCAAAATATTTCTCGATTAAGGATTGTTTCCCAGCTATTTCTCACTTAAGAAAGATCTATTTTATATTAAAGTTAGTTTCCTTTCTTTATTTCGAGATGCTCGTACATTCCTTAATATTTGTAGTGACCACCTCTTCAGCGTAAGCGAGCGACCGCTACTTTTGGTGCAGTGGACCGTCGTGGAAATGTCGATGATAACAATGACACCAACAATGAAAAGGATGAGAAAGGAGAGAGAATAGGATTATTGATACTGGTTATAATAATTACCCAGCAACTATAAATATGACGATTATTGTAGTATTCAGTGTTCGCTTCAATAATTTTGGCGTTTGTTTTTCATGAACATCGATGATTTTATGTTTCATCATCAGACAGTTTTAAAGAATGATTGTTGTTAAGATTTTGAAGCATCTTACTCTGCATAGAAAGGATTCGTTGCCCTCTATGTACCGACATTGTGTGTCCGGTGAGTAAATCTGACCAGGATTCTGCTGGTCATATGGAGAGAGAGCGGTAGAGTTGTATCCCACACTCAGGGTTGTCAGGCAATTGGTGCTGAAATAAATATAAATAAGAAAACATTAGGTGACGCTTTTTATGGAATCATTTTAAATTTATTTGAAACCTTTCCCTCCCTTGCGAAGTTTGTTATTGATAGCATCGAAATAATACTGCACGTTTTTTGACATAAACAAGTGTGAGAATTTATCAAAAAAATAAACCGATGTAAAAGTTATCGTGTTCTAAAAAGTTTAAATAGATAAAATAAAATAAATAAATATGTAATACTTCTTTTTTTTTCATGATGTTACCCAATCCTCAGTGCCCGTTTTCATATCGCTGTTATTCTTACATGTAACATATAAAGTGTACAACATGTGAAAAGAGGTTACTGCTACCACTGCTACTGCAAATAATAATAATAATAATAATAATAATAATAATAATAATAATAATAATAATAACTTTATTTCAATAATATAAGGCCTCCGGCCATAATGCAAAATTATTTTTATGATATACACTATTGGAAATCCACACTTTCTTTAATACAGGCGAGGTTTACATTATTGATTTACTTGTACATCTATTTTCTAATAGTAACATATGCACGTGATCTTAATCGGGTGGATGTAAAAGAACATCTCCCAAAATAAATTACCAGTACAAGTTGCGTGATAAAATTTTACATCGTCACTATATAATGCTTATAGACATATGTTTCAACGCGTGGTTGTACAGAATACACATATTATTAGATATTGTCTTTTAATAATTTCATAATTTTGGCAAATGCAGCAAAATGAAATTCTCTCTCTGTTATATAAATATTTCTTCTGATTTACAGTTCACAATGCTTTATCAAATTTTCTCCTTCAGATGAAGTTTTGTCTTCATTTAGTTCAATCTGATGGAAGCAAAAAAGGTAGAATATTACGGATAGAAACGAGATGATAGGAAAGAGATAACTATTTTAGTATCGGTTCAATAAAATTGAGGAGACAATAAAAAGACAAAGTCGAGAGAGAGAGAGAGAGAGAGAGAGAGAGAGAGAGAGAGAGAGAGAGAGAGAGAGAGAGAGAGAGAGAGAGAGAGAGAGAGAGAGAGAGAGAGAGAGAGATGTGGGTAGTCACCTGGTGAGTGCATTTATATATGTCTGGAAATACGATATGGAGCAGGGAGAGAACTTCCACAGGTTTTTCATGTACTGGAATTCAGATGTTTCTAAATTTGATAATGTTATCGAGGCTGACATTATGTAGGCCAATGTTGGTGAACACAAATTTCCCTTGCCGTCCGGAGTCCCATCATGTAAGGCTCCAAGACTAAGAAATGGTGGGATCAGAATTTTTAAATGAAAGTCTATATAAATTATTCTAGAAATATATTAAATTGCTTTACTAACCGTTCTATGTGCTCGAATTAAATTTTAATTTATAAACATTGAGAGCTGAGAGTTTATGTAAACATTAATATTTAGATGCATCATCGAAGTCGTATACCCTATATCACTACACAAGTCGTATACCCTATATCACTACATGAGTCGTATACCCTATATCACTACACAAGTCGTATACCCTATATCACTACACAAGTCGTATACCCTATATCATTACACAAGTCGTATACCCTATATCACTACACAAGTCGTATACCCTATATCACTACACAAGTCGTATACCCTATATCACTACACAAATCGTATACCCTATATCACTACACAAGTCGTATACCCTATATCACTACACAAGTCGTATACCCTAAATCACTACACAAGTCGTATACCCTATATCACTACACAAGTCGTATACCCTATATCACTACACAAGTCGTATACCCTATATCACTACACAAGTCGTATACCCTATATCACTACACAAGTCGTATACCCTATATCACTACACAAGTCGTATACCCTATATCACTACACAAATCGTATACCCTATATCACTACACAAGTCGTATACCCTATATCACTACACAAGTCGTATACCCTATATCACTACACAAGTCGTATACCCTATATCACTACACAAGTCGTATACCCTATATCACTACACAAGTCGTATACCCTATATCACTACACAAGTCGTATACCCTATATCACTACACAAGTCGTATACCCTATATCATTACACAAGTCGTATACCCTATATCACTACACAAGTCGTATACCCTATATCACTACACAAGTCGTATACCCTATATCACTACACAAGTCGTATACCCTATATCACTACACAAGTCGTATACCCTATATCACTACACAAGTCGTATACCCTATATCACTACACAAGTCGTATACCCTATATCACTACACAAGTCGTATACCCTATATCACTACACAAGTCGTATACCCTATATCACTACACAAGTCGTATACCCTATATCACTACACAAGTCGTATACCCTATATCACTACACAAGTCGTATACCCTATATCACTACACAAGTCGTATACCCTATATCACTACACAAGAATGATATGTATTTGGATAATCATGTCTTTACTACATTACCCCACCAGCCATATCCTTTCTTTGATATTGACACATTACGATCATAAATTGTATATAAAAATGTTAGATTATTTATCTGCCTCATACACTGAATTTCATTTCAAAGTGGTGCATTGCAACACTGAAATTTCAATTGTCATTAATTTATAAGCGTCAATGAAGTGAGCATTAAAAAACACTACTATGTCACTGATCGCACATCAAAACTGCATATCTATTGAAGATCTGCTTACATGTTCGTTTGCTCTCTTGGCCTGAGCAATGAGTATTCTTTGATGTGCTGGTGTGCCGAGAAACAATTAAACAATCAAAACTCAATAGAAGAGTGAAAGGATAAGTAGGTGGGCAAAAATGAGAATATTTACCTATGTCCAAGTTCATGTGCTGCTATGGTCATCACTGTGGCATCAAAGTCTATTTCTACTATGGACTGACTAAATTCTGTACAGGTTACTGCCAGATGGGCTAGACCTGACATTGCAAGGAAATAAGCAAGCAAGTAAACTGGTAAATAGGTCAGTATGTTTGTTTTTAAAGACGGAAGTAGATAGCAGTGTAGGAAGACACACACACACACACACACACACACACACACACACACACACATATATATATATATATATATATATATATATATATATATATATATATATATATATATATATATATATATATATATGCATACATACATATATACATATATTGTTAAAATTACGTTACTAATTTGAAATACACACGAACATTAATGTCATATTATGAATGTAAGTAATTGTTGGTATCTCTACAAAGATTAATTCCCTGTGATCCAGCCATTACTTTGATATGTCTGTGCTCCTGCGTGTCTGTACCTAAATCCCACATCTTCTATATGGCTACGTTTATTTCTGCAAACAAGTTTCCACATTCATGACAACTTAAGCTGAAGTATTTTAAGAATCCAATTTCTTGAATATGACATCATCAGTTCCTGTAATCTGATAATAAAATTTGGCATTTGTTACACATATAAAAAGACCCAAAATACTAAACCTACCAGCCACAGCGCTGTTGTTGTCAACTTCCAAATCATATCTGTAATAATAATAATAATAATAATAATAATAATAATAATAATAATAATAATAATAATAATAATAATAATAATAATAATAATAATAAATAAACACATTGTACAATAACATTAAAACAATATATTCTTAAATTAAGTAAGATAAATAAGCAACACCAATAACTTTAGTAAAATTCAATAGATAATTTATTTCCTTATAATACATGGTGAATATTTAGTGTTACGTAATAAACGGCAAATAATCCCAAATTTCTAATATAAGTCCAAAAATATAGAGTATTTCGAAAAAATTTCATCACTAAATGTGCTGTTGTTTCTATAGCCTTTAATGTGCCGATGTACTAACAGTTTTGATGCATCAGAATGATGTGATCATTGATGTTCTGGAATGAATTTACAATAAGCCCAAAAAGACAATAAGCACTTTTTAATTCCATTGAAAATTTATTAAAAAAAATTTAAACCTCCCAAATTATAAACGAACACAACTAAAAACTGCTTCCATCATTTCCTAATATTCAGGCAGGAATTATTAATTTTAATGTAAACAATCTTATTGCAACCCCTTTAGACGTATGTCGCAATAACGTTTCAGAAGAAACTTCATTAGCTTAATGGAAAATTACTCCAAACTGTAAGCAAGGTCAGGGTTGTTTACTAAATTCTAGCCAATGGCCCCGACAAAAATCAGGTATACTATGTTTTTTACCTAGGGATGAACCATCGACCTAAACTCAAATCCAGGTAGACATGTTGCTTACAATAATAATTAATTTAAATAAAATCTACAATCATTGACAAAATAGCTATGAAATATGCTATTTACAAATGATCATTAAATTCAATGATCGTGGAGTAAATCTAAACACATAGTATAGACATACATAACAATGGATTTGTGTTTCTTGCGATCAAAATATACTACAGTATGTGTAATGTTGATTGTTCCGCTATACCTTGGTCTGTCGAGGATTGATACAGCATGTGTAATGTTCATTGCTACCCTGTGCCTTGGTCAGTCGAGGATTAATACAGTATATGATACAATATGTATAAGATTGATTTCTACACTATATTTTTGGTCACTCAAGGATTAATATTTAGGTAAACAAAAAACCATGTACCAGTCACATCAGATATAGGACATTCACAATTTCTCTCACCAAACGGCATTATTCCACACAAATCTGGGAAGTCGCATTGCCAACTTTATTAGGAGTGACACAGAACTTGTAATTAACATGGATGGAGTTTGTACAGTGTTTCAATATCACTTACGCTGTAAACAACATGGCATGGTCATGCCCAGGTAGATTAGATCTATTTTGTATCCAGGATTCAAAGTCACTCAAGGCGGCTATAGCGTTGACTTGATACACAGAGCCAGAAAGGAACTTCCTGTTTTCAGTCCACAAAGCGTCTGATGGGGTCTACATATTGGAAGGAAATAGAAAATATAATATACTGTGAACTAGTCAAAGAACAATATTGTAATTTTAAGAGAGACTTTTAATGTATAGAACCAAATATAAAAGGGATACAAATCAAATACATTTTACAAGAGAATATCATCGAATTGTAATTCTCTCTGTGGATAAAACATACAAACCTCGAAAATATTAACCAGAGAATAAGTTAATGTGTCATATACATAGTGCTTTATGAGATATTTAATATCTTAAGAAAGTGTATACAAATGCTCAGTTTGTGAACAACGAATTTGATATAGTCATAAATTAACAGATATGCAAATTGTAATTTTTCAGTACTAAAGCAGAAAAAAATTTGCAATTGCAGGTGTTTATGACGTCATAAGAACAATTACATGATCTGTAGTTTCACCTAATACACGTGTGAGAAAAGTGTATCTAAGAAGATGCTTTCCCGTGGACAAGCTGTGTCAAACATGTAGAGGAATAAGATTTCAAGTGTAGCTTCGAATTCTTTTGTTCTGAAATCCCAGTTTGTCCTCTCCCAAAAGCCGCTTTGCCGAATCTTTAATTTTTATTTGTATAGTGATTTTCCAACAGCGTGGTATGCCAATAAAACACTCTACATATGCATCGAAACGATACAAGTCATTGTGTTCCGATCTTCATGCTTCATTTTTTTTTTGCGCACTATGTTATTTGCTTATCCTCCCGTTTGTTTCTTCTCCAGAAAGGAAGAAGATAAGGATATAAATAATGTACAAAAGTTAGTCACAGCAATCATCAATTTATAATTTCAAACCTGACTGCAGCCACGTAACTCTAAAATTTGTCATATGTTTTTTTGTTTTTTTTTTTCGCTTTTCAAACCAAGCAGTCGCTGTCGTTATAAACAACTATAACAGACTGCTCACTGCCCTTTTACACTTCCTATGCAAAACAGTCGTCTGCCTCCAATAGTAACAACATAAATTTTAATATTTATAAACAAAATTAGCAAATTACAAAACTGCAAGTGCTACATACACGTGTTCTAAGGAAGGTAACTTCTAATATTACGGAACGTAAGGAATTTTTCAGAGCTTATTGGAGACAACCAGGTACATCACGTCTGTTGTTAAAGATTAGACTGGCCATGCAAATATGTCACCGTGTTAGGAAAAAAGTCTGCTTGGTTTTAAACATGCAGTATATCACAGTGTTAGGGACAGTCAGTGTAGAATGTATAATTGATGAAAGAAATGACCAAGTTTTGTGGGTTTTTTTTTACATCATTCATTGCTTTCGTCTATTAATGCGATGTGTGGGGTTGGTGGGTGCCTGTTACAAATATAATTAGAGGGTAGGCAAATATTATAATGAACTTTTATCAAAGATGTCAATGTGACTATTAAATACATAACTCATTTATATTGTCCGAGAGAGATGAATTGGTAGCGGAATTAATTAACTCATATAAAAACTGCAGACAGGGTAATAGACAAAAATGTTACAGAGATATACGCATACCTCAGCAATGTAAAGTCCAGCGAACAGAACCGTTATCGTGAAACCCGATCCAGTGACGCTCTTGTATCGCAGATCAATCTGAAATAGCAATTTGAAAAGTTTCTTTCCTATACGCTGTACTTATTGGATAAAATTGTATTTATCGTGTATGAGACGACAGATTATTGAAGCGAATATATATATATATATATATATATATATATATATATATATATATATATATATATATATATATATATATATATATATATATATATATGTGTGTGTGTGTGTGTGTGTGTGTGTGTGTGTGTGTGTGTATGCGTGTGTGTGTGTAAGGATTTTAAAATGGAATTGAAAATTCTGAGCAAACTCACAGGTTTCAATAAATAATGGTCCTTCTATCGGATGCACTTAAAACTAGTTCTGCCAAAATTTATTTGTGCAGAGTCAGTTGCTCAGACAAAACTTGTGAAACAACAATTTGTTTCCACATAAAACTATGAAAGAAGACAAGGCCGGAATGCTAAACCATTATTACATTAAATTTATTTGCACTGTTTGTCAATAAATCTTTCGAAAATATTTCGGTTAGTTTGAACTAGGGATTGAAACATCTGGATACCAAATTTTGTGGCTATCAGAACAGAGAAGGCTGAGGAATAACTTAAAACTAGCCATAGCCAAAGTGAAAACCGTACACAACGCAAAGGAAAGCACAGGTGTTTGACTCGTGCAACTTAGAGTACACTGTGATATAGTTTTCACTGATGGCTGTACAATTACTCATGACACAGTGACGTACAAGTATTGTGACTCGACAAGAAATAGTCTCTGAAAAAAATCAGCTCAACAAATATGCTAAACAACATTATTGGACCGTACAAATAGGCCTAAATAACTTATATTCTGTTAACGACTCTATATTGCACATCAAAATTTCAGCGGATGCGCCTAAAAGGGATATTATCGGTGAAAACGACCAAAACGCAATCCTTGGTGTTGACGTCAGACTTGTGGTCGGACGGATAATCAGACGCAATCAGTCTATACACCTGACCTAAGTTTGTCAATAAGAAAGCAGTGTAGCGGAATTTACCCCCAAACATGTGATACTTGCAGGATTTGGAAATCTTACTTACTCCATTCAGCACAAACGCGTAGAACTGTCTCAAAAATACTTTGGCCTCAGCACTTGATGAAGATTTTGTGAACCAGCTGAAATTTTGAATTACATAAATATTAGATAGATAGATAGATAGATAGATAGATAGATAGATAGATAGATAGATAGATAGATAGATAGATAGATAGATAGATAGATAGATAGATAGATAGATAGATAGATAGATAGATAGATAGATAGATGGATCGATAGATGGATGGATGGATGGATGGATGGATGGATGGATGGATGGATGGATGGATGGATGGATGGACGGACGGACGGATGGATGGACGGACGGACGGACGGATGGACGGACGGACAGACAGACAGACAGACAGACAGACAGGCAGACAAATAGATAGATAGATAGATAGATAGATAGATAGATAGATAGATAGATAGATAGATAGATAGATAGATACAGAGAACGATTTTATATACCCAGTGAGAAAAAAAGATCAATGCATGTTGTTATTGAGAAGCAACAGGTAAGAAACGCATCCAAATGCTTGCATATTTTAAAGACAGAGATCTGAAATATCCATCTAAGAACGTTCGCTTTTATCAACTAGTTAACTTCAATAACTATCATAATTTCCGTTGCCAAGCTTACATCTTTTCATTAGAATACTTAGAACAAGAAGAAAATTAATTTCTAGTATCACTGTAAGTTTGCCTACAGTAAGATTCTAAATACGCAATGCAGAATAAGTACGAGATCAACTGTATTTATCATATGGATTTTCGTGGCAATAAATAAACTGTATGGCAATTTTAACTATTATATAACCATCAACATGATTATAATATTTGTTCTCTCTTTTGTGCTATTTGAAGAAGAGCCTAAAATGTACAAAAATTAGGTTGTTAACTTTATATATATCAAGTTAATACATGCAATGCTTCAGCTATGTGCAGTAGTTAAATTAACGGTTTACACACAAAAGTGACGATAGTTGAAATTTTTGTCAACGCATTTCTGGCGCGGATTGATACAGTGAGTCACCACATTACAGTCGTATCAGATAGACTTCCCAGCTCAATCATATCATAAAAAACCCTATTTTAAATAAACTAAAAATGACAGTACCTTTGAATGTGATGTTTCCTATTTTAGTGATGTCTCCCATTTAATTGACTTGTTTTTGAGTTAAGGGCTTGCAAAAATTACTAAATAAGTAAATTTACCACTGTCTTTGCATTCATGCCGACTACGAAAACGGTCGACATCAACCTCGTTCTCTCGCATTTTTCTGCAGAACAAATAGCATATAGACATGGTTAATCAAAACTTGTGGCTCAAAGCATTTTGATGTATATACTTACAAACTGTATGCAGAGTAGTCCGCTACCATCAACAGTTCAACTTGGTATGCAGTAGTCGCACGTTTGAAACGTCCATTTTTCCTAGTGTCAGCTCGGTATTTTGCGTGCACACCTGGTGTTTATAGACAAAAATAGTGTCAATAAAAGCAATCACTGAAACGAATGAGGCGACCATTTGTTCTAACAGTCAAGGGGGTGGGGGCGGATGATAAAAAGATATTATAATTTATCAGGGCTACTTCTTTTCCACATGAAATGAAAATAATTTTAATGTATCTACAAACGTTAACAAAGAATAAGTTAATGTTTACCAACACTGATTTTGTTGTTATACTGATATTCATGTCTTAAATTTGATTTGACTATGTATTTATCATCAATTTGACATCAAGTCTTATATTCTTCGCTGACATGTACACCCTTATATAAAGGAGATGTCCTTGGAAACAAGACGGTCTTTATCACTACTGTCTTGTTCTCCTCGGATATGTGTAATAGGCGTGACAGTATGTTGTTGCTGTTGTTATATGGATATAACACCATTTCTACCACATGGTAGGCTATACATGGAGGACAGTATATCTTGTAAAGTACCAGGGATGAACCCGAAACCCGAAGGAATCTACTGACTAGGTTTCTCGTACAAGATAGCCGAGCCTAAGACTAAAAATTCACTCGGACTGTAAAGGCGACCAATTGGACACAAGACCCCTATTGTATATGATCTGGACGATAACACACACACTCATAGGTACACACACACACACACAGACACACACACACACACATATATATATATATATATATATATATATATATATATATATATATATATATATATATATATATATATATATATATATATATATAACAGGCAATAAGATGAAAGTTAATCAGTGATATACTAGCTGATGTAAATACCAGTATTATGTGTTTTGTTTTTGTTAGCAATCTATAACACGCTCCTTCAACAAGCCGTTTTGTTGAATATGAAATGTGATAAAAGCAATGTGAATAAATAAAAATGTTAAGCATTTGTTTTTGTGCTATCAGAATAGAATTTGCCCATGATGAAGAAGAATTCTGAAAAACAGGTAAAACATGCATTATTATAATGATCCCGACATGTTGACTAACACGCTGTACTTTGGATCATATTGAACACAAAAGAGATATTACAACAATAAATTGTATCGAAGTTTGCAAAGTAAATTATTGGCGAATGCTGTTTAATCATTACCTTTCAATATGAAATCTGATTCTTTAGGTCTCATCGTCTTTCCTTTGTATATTACGTGATGTGCGATAGTAAAATTCTCTTTGAAATCTTTATCTTGTGAGACTTGTTCCTTTTTTGATTTAGCATCCTGTCTTTGAACATTATCTAGGCTTTCAGCCGGGAACTCCTCTTGTCCTTCATTAAACTCGGGTTCTATCATCAGCTCTTCAGAACCATTATAAAAAGTACCAAACTGTAAAGACGATAAAGTGGGCCGTGAAATATACATTATTGGTGGAATATTTACATTAATTTAGAAGACGTCGCTTTTATCAATATTAAAAATTTCGAGAAAAAGAAAACTCGATTATCCTAGTAGGTTGCTGTTGTTGTTGTTCTTTTGGGGTTTAATGCCTTTTTTCAATACAAGATAGGATATATATATATATATATATATATATATATATATATATATATATATATATATATAAATATATATATATATATATATATATATATATACATATATATATATATATATATATATATACATATATATATATATATATATATATATATATATATATATATATATATATATATATATATATATATATATATATATATATATACATATCAGCAATTATATAATGATAGTGAAAGAGTCCTGGAAAACTATGGTATGAAGCAACCACTCATGGGAAGCTACTGGAAGCTTTTTCACATACCAACGTTGGATGGCAAGAACTGACGATTGCATAGGTGATCGGTAAAGACAAGCGCATTAGACCACTCTGCCACCTGTAACTCTCTTTAAGTAGGTAATTGGTGGGAAGTCCGCGTGACATTCCACAATATCCTAATTATTCATATTAAAGTTTTCTTATTTTTATTCTATTTTCTGAACTGATATTTTGCGTCCTAAAAGTAGCAAAATATCTAAAGTCAGCTTTAAGTAACTCCTTTTCTCAATGATAGGGAAAACAATACTCTTCAACTCTAAAAGAAATCATCAAATGTTTTTGGCGCGGAGGTGGGTAGAGCGATACGTTTCGTTTTCTACTCTTTTGAATAAATAATTTTAACTTGTTTTCCCTAAAGTAACAGGAACATGACAACGGTATTTTTAATTATAGGAATTTAAAACTGGTACATTGCTTATCGATTCCCCTGTCATCAGATGTCACTATAATTACATTTTGCGTATTCTAGTCTTACTTTCGAAGCTCATTACGGATTGAAGGAAATATAAGATACAATAACACAAAATATAATATTGGTATACAGTGCCCTATATGAAAGTTTCAAATTGTTTGATACATATATTTTACCAGTTCGAATTTCCTCGTGCTTGGGACACACTGAACCAAGATAGCAGAGCCGCTCTCCAAGTCTTGATAAACAGCAATGTTCTGAAGTATAAATGATGAATCACCGTGAAAGAATCTACATTTCTTTAATTGGCATATGGAATGTAGATACATTTGTATTCCATGATATACAAACGCGATAAATATCTTAGGAGATATAGACAAGGTGGTTGACCAATAGGGAATTTTTTCAAAGAAGAGATAACAGCAAGATCTTTCGATTCCTACGAAAATAGTTACTTTATTATTAAAACGTATTCCAAACGTCTGAGTTCTAATTAACCGAAATAAATTATATATGTCGACAGCCTTTAAATATTACTGGACTATAAAGCTGTTATATGAAGCCTTGAAACGGTTGCCATATCTTATGTACCTTAAGAATATTAACTTATAATAACAATTAATAACAGAAAATTCCCAAATTATTTATCAAATATGGAAATATACAATAATCTTCTTGTGATAAACTTACATTACAATCGTACGTTTAATGTTCAGATCCATCTAATCGTGCGACGGTCTCATGTAAGTACCGTTACATCGTGAAAGAGCTTTGTATTTGATCTTGTTGTGAAATATAGAATAATCAAGAAACTTTTATCTTTTTCTAATTTTGTAGGTAAATACTTTGGGTGTTTTTGACAGCCATGTGTAAATTAAAAAAAAAAGTAGGAATGAAAAAATAAAAAGAGAAGAGAGATGACAAATAAAAAATGAATCCCCTAACCATCAGCCCATTTCATTTTTAAACGGGTTCTAAACGGTTGAGTTTTAATTAGCGGAAATAAGTTTTAATTGGCAACATTCTTTAAGTTTTAGTGACTTATAATGCTGTGATATGTAGACTTAGTATGCATTTTTATTAGAATCAAATGAAATTCTCACCTCTGAATTTTCGAGAGTTTCCTGCGTAATCGTCCCATTGATGTTGACAAACAAAGGAGCGTTCACATTTATGTCATAATTTCTTTGTAACGTCAATTTGACTTCATTATTGTCTGCAGTAAATCGGACACCAATATGGTCCGGAGAACAGTCGACTGACCTACGATGTCGATAGGAAGGCGGATGCTCTAAAAAAAGTAATTCAACTGATGTACTTTCTGAAATAAATAAATAAATAAATAAATAAATAAATAAATAAGCAGCAGGGATGGTGAACCCTACAATTTTTTGCGATAAAATCGATTAAAGCCTCAGAATGCCCAATAGAGCCTTCCTACGAAATCTCATATTTTAACCAAAAAAAAATAAAGACCCCATTTTACAAATGGAGCCTTAGCGATTTTGTCGTAAATATGTTGTCATAACCACCCTCAAATTGCTGCCAATAATTGCTATCTATGTTGTCATAACCCTCCCCCCGCTGGAAGGATTTCAGGGTTAATAACCGAATATTTGATCAAGTCCAATACGATATCGTGACCGAGGATCGTGTAAATGTATTGTTATAAATCCATGTGGGACTGACTGAGCATGACTAAAGTAATTTTTGAATCCATTGAAGTCCATATCGGAACACCATGTCTGCCAAATATTTCGTAGCGTATGTGTATCAACGCCGTTGAATACAGCAAGAATATTGCAGTTATCGCGAATCACTTTTGGAATCTGAGTGTAGCGTTGAGTGACTTATATCACGTCAGTGTTTTATGCCTACCTCGTGAAAATATTCTAGCAGGGTTCTTTTGATTATCTAACATCACATCATCGTACACTACAAGATTGTTTATGTCTCCATCGAGGTCATCTACGCTAGGCGCATCATCAATATCTGTTATAAAGTCGATGACACTTTCACCTTTAATTTCTGATGCATTCTCATTATAATCTTTTAGCACTTCATAGCACTGTTGATCATCTACGGATGGAGCAACTAAATATAATTTATCCCGCTTCATAAATCGCATTATCAAATTAAGCAGCAATTGTGTTTTACCCGATCCAGATGGTCCGATTATAATGGCACGGACAGAATTCGGAAGCGCTGCGTGGTGCTTTACCGGTTCTCTTCTTTTAGTCGCTGAAAAATCAATTATATTCATAACGCTATATATAAATTATGGATCTATATTGTGTTAAATGTAAACAGCGTACTAGTACAAATGATGCGACGACGATTACAACTAAAAATAACAGATCGGCACTTACTGGTAAGTGTGTAACATGTGGTACAAAAAAATTTCGATTTATTTCTTTTTAAAAAAAAGCGACACGGAGGTGATATCGCAGCCAAAGTAGGAAAACTCCCCGGAACCCCATGGGCAAAATACCCTGGAGAAAAACACTTTCCAGGATATAGCTACTGTGGTCCCGGAACGAGATTAGATCTCAGACTTGATGATCAAAATCAACCCCGGCCTGGTGAGTATCCGATAAATGCTATTGATAAGGCATGTCATGCTCATGATGTTGCATATAAAAGCAATAATTTTCAACAAAGACATCTCGCGGATGTAAAATTAATTCATGCGTTAAATGCTATTCCCGATAAATCCTTCAAAGAAAAATTGGCTTCATGGTTGGTCAAATCAGCTATGAAAGGCAAATTGGTGTTAGGTGCTGGTAATTAAAAACACTAGTGTTTTTATAGTTATTTTGGGAAATTATTTTTTTAATTTTGAAATGTTTAGGGAGGGTTTTAAAGGATATTTTTTAATATTCGGTTTAAAAGGGTTTGGAAAAGGGGGAAAAATTTTTTCCTTTTTTTGGGAAAAAGGATGGTTTTAAAAAAAAATTTTTTTGGAAAATTTTAAAATTTAAGGTAAAAAAATTTTTTAATTTTTAAAATTTTTTTAAAAGGTTTTGGAAATTATAAAAGGGTTTTTTATTTTTGGTTTGATTTATTGTTTTTTTTAAAATTTTTTTTGAAATGGTTTTAAAATAAAGGTTTTAATTGGTTTTTTTTTTGAAAATTTTTAAGGGAATTTTTTTGGATTTTTAAAAAGAGAACCATTTTTTTAAAATAAAAAAATTTTTTTCAGGATTTTGAAATTTTTTTGGGAATTGGGCTTTGGGAAAAGGGAATTTTTTCCCCCAAAAGGTCCTTAAACCCAAAATCAAAAATTAAAAGTTGAAAAAGTTCAAAAGGTTTAAAAATTTTGGCTTTTTGTTCCAAATAAACCAATTTGAAAACACATAATTTTTTAAAAATAAACGGAAAAATCCCCTTGGCGGTTTTCCTTTCGGTTAAAAAATCACCCAAATTTTTAGAAAAAATTTTTAACCCAAACCTCCTTGCCGGAACGGTTAAGGGGGTTTTTTATAAAATAATTCAAAAAGGGAATTTTAACCCCAAGAAAAACGTTTTAAAAAACTTTTCGAAAAAGGTTCCCAACAAAAAGGTTTACCCAAGAAAAAACCCGTAACGGCCTTTTCCCAGCTTTAAAATAACGAGATTAACCCCCTCGAAATTTTTTGAAACCAAATATTGCAAAAAAAAAATATATCCCCGAGAAACCCACGGGGGTTTACACTCACCTTTTTCCCGGTTTGTTTTTAACTGTGAAAAAATTTATACAAACCCAGGGAACTTGAAGGGGGGTTAAAAAAAGAGCTACGATCCAAATGGAGTTTTTATACGCAAAAAAATTTCAACCAAAACGCGATAACGGGTTTAAAAACCCCCCATTACAGGGGAAATTCAACACACCTCACGGGGTTTTTAATGCGAAAACACAAGTCTTTCCGGGGACGATACTCAATTACCCCATTGGGCCCTTAACAAAGACCGTTCGCCCTTTACACTCAAGACGGGTCAACATCCCTTTGTTTTGAATGCCCAAAGACTGTTATTTTTTCTGTCTACGGTGAAGTGTCAAGGGTCTTTATCCGAATACTGCCAGTGCATTATACAATTGCAACTGGCGCAGTGATTATTCTGTTGTTCTTTTAATGCGATTATTACTTCAGCATCAATATCAAATTCTCGTTGTTTTTTTTGTCCTGCTGTTTGTAACCAGAGAGTATTTTATTAATGATGCTAATATCAGTGTTATCATCGTTTGCATTAAAATCATCATCGAAAACAACCCTTCGTAGTTGATTTATTCGTCGTACTCTGGACATTGCGAGATAGACTAAATTTGACCATTCAATGCGATTATCAACTAGCCTGGAATTTCAACTTCAATATTCTGCTTTCGTGTATCCGATAGTCTATAACACAACGGTACTGGAAACGTTGGGAATTTTTTCTTGTGTAGCTCAAACAACTTTTTCTAAAGTGCGTCTCTGACTATCTTTCTACTTGCTACAACAAAATCATTTGGTCTCCATGTTTCCCAAAAATCATTCATAGGTGTTTCAGAAATTATTTCACGCGCTACTTCACATTGAATTCTATCGGGTTGTAATCTAATTAGTTTCTTAAACTCACGTAACTGCTCATCGAGTGCTCTATAGTCAGTATCAATTTCTTCGTAATAATCAACAAATCCTTTTAACCAATTATGTGGACTTCTACCAACAAATGGTGGTGGTTGACCATGATCGCCGCACAATATAATTTTTGTATTATTTTGCAATAACCAATCAAGAAACATTTTTAATACATCTTCTGAAACAGTACATGCTTCATCCCAAATAATAACCGCAGGAATAAATTTCTCACCCATTCGCTCAGGAGTCCAAGCATCGCCTTGTATCGAAAAAAACTATGATACGTGCAAGCTTCAACATTTTGTTGTTTTATCTCTCTCGCTAGTCTATGGGTTGGTGTGAGTACAATCATGGATGTTCGCTCTCGATATAATTCTATCACACGTGTTGTCTTTCCAGATCCTCCACAACCATTTAAATAAACTGTTTTATATCTACAAATTGGATCTGATATCGGTGGTGCTTTAGACATAGAAAATCCTTCGGATTTTTCACTGATAGAATTATCGTTTTTCAGGTAACTGCTTTTAATCTCGACGTCTGCTGATTTAGAATAATCGCATTGTATTTCACGTTTAATTCGCCATGTTATCAAAGTCTCTTCGCTATTAGTAAATTTAGTTACCTCTTTGATATATTTTTTATCGACATACATTGAATCAATTGCAACTCTAACTGCTATACTAGGAAATCTATTTATCATTGCAAATAAATTGATAGATGCATAACCCAGCATAGAAGCTCTCAAATGTAGATATGCAGAGCTTTCTCGATCACTGTAAGTAACAACTCTACCTAACTTTGTTCTATTGGACAAGAAAGCTGTTTTACAATTTGCGTACCTATTTTTCTCTACTGCATCTTTAATAACGAAGTCGTATTCGGCATCATCTATAATCAATCGTGAGGATTGTCTTTTAAAGTTGAATTTTTTCCACCTTGTGTAAATTTACCGATTATTCTTCGGCCGAGATCCTTTGCTTCACTATTTCGTTGATTAAATATCTTTTTTGACCATTCAATGATGTACTCCTCGTCAGCATCAATATGGTTTCTAGATTTATCGATTATACTATCAAGACATTCTGGTTCTGGTAACCAGACATTGGTTTGTTTTCAATATGAGATAATCGCTTTGCTGACAATCAACGAAACTAACATTGTACAATCAATCATATATCGCAATTACACTATTGGTAACCACATCCTTTCAGCCATGTGTCTACCAATCCAAACATAACAACACGGATGAAGTCCTTCAGCGAATTCAAATGATACTACGCGAGCAAAACCGGTCAAATCAAAATCAGGCAGTGGTCCATTAATAGCAACGCGAGTCATTTCATGTGTGGGATGTCCAAACCGTTTAAAATACTCACCAGCGAATCCATATCCTAGAAAACTTCCTGGATAACAGGCAACGATATCAACTGATATCATACTTTCACGATTGTACTTAACGTTCCATAGACCGCCATGATAATATTCCAGACAGCTGGATTGAACATCCTGTAAAAACCCTTTTCGTGTTGGTTTCAAATTATTTTTCTTTCTTGCAAAATAAGCTGCAACCGATGAAATTGTAAAACAATTTGTAAGTAACTGTTCGTAATCGTTGGATTTTCCATTAAAAACGCTAGCGTTTTCACTGAGACTTATTGCTAGATTTTTCATCCTATTATGTAGACTTTCAGTACGATATAATTCACCGTTAGGTTTCACAAATTGATTGAATTGACATTCTTCATCTTCAAAACTATGAAGTAGCCATACTGATACAGGTCATCTTTACACAAACTAGCAATAGCATCGAATAATCTTTCTTCAATGAGAATACCATCCTTGGTGAATTCTTCTGGGATATACTTCACTGTTCTGTCTCGCGGGAATATTGTAACCGCGGATGTCCATGCGTGTTTGCTATGATCAATAATTTTGATTGGAGCTCCGTTTTTATTGTATTTCGATTCGTATAATACTTCACCGGTTATCGTTGAAACGGTTATCGGAAATCTCAGCGACTTTTCCAATCTAGCTATATCGGAAATAGTTGCTCCGTTCTCTTTCACTGTTAGCTCCCATTGATCTATTTTTTTTTACGTCTTAGATCGGTTAATTTATTCCCACGGAGTGCATTTGTAAAGTGTTCTATTAAACGTTGTGCTACACAATTGAGTTGTTTTTCCACTGATGTTGACTGTTTTATTGGTGCTAGTTTTCCGATGTCAGGTTTCTTATTTAACGGATACATCCCATAAACAATTGCTGTTTCAGAATACTCTTTTTCATAGTATGGTTTATCAATTCCAGTTAACAGCCCTGGTCTGGAATCACGGCTAACAATGACTGTTGTCTATCTTTGAGAATTGGCTCAAATTTGTCCCTGATGATCCAATCACCCGATTCTAAATTGATAATGAATTTCACTCTGAGAAAATATATTTTATTGCCAAGTTGTGATAGTATCATAGCTGCTGTTTCATCATTCATGCTAGCATCAACAACACCATCAATTTTAAATGTTGACCAGGTGTGTGATGCGCCGTCCTGTTTAAACTCATTAACACAATCTCGTATTTTTCTAATCAGACTTCTATTATCTATTCTCTCTTTTGGTACGTCTTCGAGGGTTCTATCAAGATTGAATTTAATATTTTTATAAGGCTTGATTGTCGATAATCTCTTGAATTCTTCATTCATATAAATAAAGCAAACATTTAAATAGAAAATTTTGTTTATATACACTGAATCACTGCAAATGGCTTATGATTGGATAACTAACCCCATGCAATCAATCGTGTAGAGGTGAATTCTGTGGACATCACTTACAGAGCGTCAGAAATAATTCTACAGGCCCGGACCCATGCATAAATTGTGGGGTAGGTGTGAGAGGAAAATCACAATTATGTATCAATTGTGGAGGTAAGCGGTTTTGAGAATTGAAACGTTATTATGATAAACAAATAAAAAACGCTATCATTGACCCTAACCATGACTCTGTCAAAGACAAAATCATAAAAACCCCTCAAGACTACATTAATAGATTTATAAATAAAGCAAATGATGAATTAGACAAATAGTATTATTGCATATAAATGAAGCAAGAATTCAGACCTCACCCCGAACTTGCTAATTATGAAATATCTCGTAAAGGTGTTGTTAGACACGGTAGACTAAAGCAACCTGTGGGATTTGTTAATAATCAGGGATATTTGTATTTTACTGCTGGACGAAAGGTATATGTCTGTCATAGGGCAGTCTTTGAGTGTTATATGGGACCGATTAAAGATGGCTGTGTTATTGATCACATTGATTCTAATATTCAAAATAATTCTCTTGTAAATTTGCAATGCATTTCTCAAAGTGATAATACAAGAAAGGGAAAGACAGGGACTTGTAAGTCAGTTGGAAAGAAACCAGTACAGTCATTTGATACATCGGCGAATGAAAAAAGAATTTTTCAATCAATGAATGCTGCAGGGAAATATTTTGGAATATGTATGCCTTCAGTACGAAACGTTGCTGAAGGGATTTGTCAAACAGCTATCTCAAAGAAAAATGGACATAGAATAAAGTTTTTCTATTTACAAGATAACTCCCAATAGTGCGTTTTAATTATAAATATGCTATTTTAGTCATTTTTGCATGATTTTACAATTCAGACCAATTACCATAGGGTAAAGTAGTCGATTTTCCATAGGGAAAAACGCTAAAAGCGTTTCGCGTTAATATCATTTTATAAGCTATTATGTACATATATTTTTTTCCAATACTTATTCGCAATGTCCACGCATACATGTATTAAAAAAGTAAATGACAGTAGCTGGAACAGCCACATAAACAGCTAGTAAATATGGTCGTTGTACCGGAACGCGCGCGTAACACAAGACACTAGGTCAAGGTTCTATTAATAGATTTTTTAAAAATCCCAAATACGCACGTTAACAGCTGTTTAGATTTTGTATGAAAATGAAATTACTTTGTAATTACAAATTAAAATAGATTGTATGTGAGGTCAAAATAGTAAAGCACATTACATGTAATTCAGTTTTTTAGTGTGGTAGCTACATGTAATAAAATTATCGATGACGCAGAAAATATCATCGAACCATTCAAGAAATAGCAGGTGATACTGAATTGACAGGTCCCATGACAGAGTTATCTCGTCATGTAAATCCATTATTATTACGATTAAATAAACACGTAATATTATAGAAATTAATAAAAATTTTGCTATTATTTAACAGTTGTATTCCTTTTTTTAGTGTTTCATTTAAATATTTAGTTTCCATTGAAATTACTACATAATTTTCACAATGAAATGTCATTTATTAGGTATCTAGGGAAATAAATACACACTCGTTTATCGACACTGGCCTTATTATCACCTTATATATAATATGTGCTGTATACGCGCTTGGGGCTTTAAGCGAAGCCCAAATTTGCCAATCAAAACTACCCACTCCATTGTCATGGTGTGGTTGATTTTTCTCAACTGCAACCATGGTTAATTTCATGGCTTGCTTTTGATTGGTAGATTGGGTGCAGTAAGTCCGCCCCGTCGTTTCATGTTTGTATCGTCCTGTACTGTCCCTATCATACCATTCTATCATCTCATTGTATATATACCATCCTATCATCTCATTGTATATATACCATCCTATATAATCTAATTGTATATATATCATCCTATATAATCGCATTGTATAAAAATCAACCAAAATAAAGCATTGTAAATTAAAAATTTCCCATAAAATCTCCTTTTTTAAAATAAAAATATAAATATATATATAATTATATTTATTTATATTTTTTAAAAATATATATCCTATAAAAAAACAAATTTTAAAAATTTTTTTTTTATATAAATATTTAATTTTATTTTTTAAAATAAATTTTATATAAAATAAAAATTAAAAAAAATAAATTTTTACATAAAAATAAAAATTATATTTAAAAATTATAATTATAAAAATTTTTATAAAATATAAAAATATAAAAAAATAATCCTATATAAACGCATTTTATTTTAAAAAACCCTCCTTCATTAATTTTTTATAAAACCATCCTATAAATTTAAATTTTTGTCCCCCCCAAATATTTCGGGGCTTAAAATAAATTTTTTACTTTGAGCTTCCGCCCGGGGACTATGTTTGTTTGGGGTTAAATTTTAAAGCGAAGGATAAAAAAAATTCCAAAAAGTGTTTTCCCTCCCCCCGCGGCCTCTTGACGTCATTTGGCGCGAAAGATATCCAAATGAGGGCTTCATGTTTTATGTTACATGTTGTGTGAAACCGCTTATGGTTTCTGAGTCTAATACCCATATAGCCCGCCCTTGAACTCGATTGGGGGGTTAGGGTATTGTATAAGTCTTTAATGTATGCTTAACTATCTGCCTATTAAATTTTGTAAAAGGAGATGACCAGCATTGGATATGTCCCTTTTTTGTATATTGGAATTGGGTATTAAGGGGTTTAAATAATATTTAAGATAAAGAAAATACATTATTAATATATTCAATAAACTGGAATTTCAAGATATTATATCTATCATCATCTAGAAATATCCAATTTAAGAAATCAAGGAATCGTCCTTTCTGAATTTTGAATGAAGACCAGATTTTGAATGATATGAACAAATTAATATACAATTGAAACATGGAAGATATGTCCTACCTAAAATGTATTCACTGATAAAAAGAATCCAAAAAGCGGTTAATGTTTCTTTGTATAACAATGATATTAATTTATTCATTCGGCTATTTAGTATAGTTGAAGCAATTAGAAAGAAACTAGGGGAACAGTACCAAGTTCGGTCAGAGATTGCTTTGAAAGTGAAATCTATAAGACGTTTGATTGATGAGTCTGGAAATGCAAGCATTGAAACCCACAATTGCAAAAACGTTAGCATTTCCAATAATGACATCAGAAGCATTAACTGCCAGACTAGCCCGAGAGAGGTTAGCATTACTGAAAAAGTTTATAACGATTCGAGATGACGTGCGAGATAAACTACAACTTAGACAGCAAGCGCAGCCTGACTTTTCTATTGGGAGTGAACAGCTTTTTGCCTCCGTAACTAAAGCCACTAAAAATATGAAACTTGCAACCGAACGTGCTATATACGGCGACATCCCTAAAGAGGGAGCAGTACCTACTATTGATGTACTGGGAAAGATTGCTACAGAGACTGAAAAAACTCAGGAAGGGATAAAACAGCTTTCAGGTGAGTTACAAACTCAGCGAGAAATACAACAAATGGGTGATATTAATATTGATGATAACCCCCGATGAAGCTGCTAGTGATTCTATTGAAAAAGTTTCCACTAAAAAAAGTGTTCCTTTTAACGAGAAATTCACCGATGAAGCTATAGCAGAAATCAGACGAATTCAATTGCTGAAAAATGAAGACTATGCGTCATTTGGTGACTTCGCTATCAAAAGTTATTATAGCAGGGAGGAATTTTTAAAAGACGAGTATAAAAAAACACAATAAAACGAGATGACTGGGTGGATTGGATATATAAAATTAATAAAGAAATCTCCGACAATTTAAAAAAGGATACATTGGAGTACAGAGCTTTTAAAATGGGAGTTGATAGGTATGGTATACAACAACAACGAAAAGAACAACAACAACAACACCGAAAAGAACAACAACAAGGTCGAGGTCGAGGACGAAGTCGAGGACGACAATCTCCAGAAATTCAGCCAGCAAGTGTTTTAGGAGAGTGTTATGGAAGTTCTCATCATGATTCTCATATATGTCCTAGTAATATCATTAATGACATATCACGACTTGAGGTTCTTATGGGAGGTAAGCGAGCTGGGAATAACTCAGTCGAAATAACTAATGAGGCATCTGATTTTTGCAGACGATTATTCCAAGGTGGGATAATTGATGTTCATACTTATCGAGAACTCTTGGATGAGTTAATGGACGGAATTCCAGGGGAATTTAGTGGTTATTATAGCGATTGAAATTTCTGAAATGCTTGCATTTAGAAATTACAAAGTCATTTCAAATAAGATTTTAGTACACTATAATCACGATAAACCAACAAACGTGTATGTGGTAAACTCAAGATTACCCGTTTATAGGGCATACTATGGAGACGGCCTTGGAAATACCATAGCGGGTTTATTCACAAGAATAGCCCCAAAAGTAGCAACAGTTGCTAAACAATTAGCGATGAAAGCCATTGATGTTATTCGTAATAAGGGAATTAACGCTGTTGGAGATCTTGCAGGAACGGCCTTTTCTACCGCAAAGAATAGAATAACGTCATTGATGAAATCTAGATTCGGACGAAAACCACCACAAATGGTTTCAACACCGCTACCTTCAACAACAATGATGCCTGCAAATGTCAGTAAAGTGATAAATAACGCAGTGGAACAAAAACTAGCATCATTAGCAATGACTTCACCAGATAGTAGTAATATTGCAAGTATGATAGCGGGAAGCGGTCTTGGAGGAAATCGTAAAAATTTCAGACAAAAAAGAAAATGATAGCATTACTACATTTAGAAAAACGATAGTGTTTTAGTATAAATGGCATTTAAAAAAATCGCTGATCCAGCGTTTGATATGGCAGCACCGGTGAATAAAGATGGTTCTAAAATTAACTATCAGTATTATGCCTATCCTGCAAGAGAGCCTAATCAACGGGGGAGAGTTGAACTTCAAGTTCAAGATACAAGTAGATACTTTTTGCCGTGTGAGGCGTTTATTGAAGTAGAAGGAGAGCTTGTAACAAATGTTGCAGCTGATACACCATATGGGGATAACCAAAATATCAGAGTTGATTTTGTAAATAATGGCATTATGGCGCTATTTAACAGTGCAAGATATATCATTGATGGAAAAGAAATTGAATCAATAGAACAAGATGTTGATATTGCAACAACAATAGTCGGACTTGCGAGATATTCTGATGATTATACAAGGTCGGCTGGTCCGTCGATGATGTTTGCTAAGGATACTTCTGATCATGCTAACCATTTTCAGTTTATTAAAGTACGAACTGCGAGAGCTACTGCAGAAGATAATCAACAACTCGCAGATAATCCAGACCGTGAAAATAGACCAGCCGCTGAATTCAACATTTTAAAAAGGGTCAATGATGATTTCAATCTAGGATTTGCAACACGAAAGGGAGCATTGAAAGGACAGCATCGACGGGTTTCATGTGCAATTCCGTTACATCACATATTCGGATTCTTTAGAAATGTCAGAAAAGTCATCTATGGAGCAAAAAGGAAAGGAAAGGAGAAAGTGCGAAAGGAGAATGACAATGATGCAATCTGGCGTGCTGATGGTGTTGATGATGGTAAAGTCATTTTAAATAAATTGGTTCTATGGAGTCTGTCTTAAATCCATCAGTCGCAATAGAGCAACAATTACTATCGTTTATGGACACAGGTGGAAAATCATTGCTACGTTGGCTAACAACAACGACTGATACGAAGCAGGATAATGTAAATGGCAAATTTACATGGCACTTAGCATCAAAACAAGGTGTTTCAGCTCCACGTCATATCTTTATAGCGTTACAGGATGCAAATCGAGTGAGTCGTCAATTATCTAGTCATATGATATTTGATAAATTAGGAGTAAGTGAAGTTTCGTTGAGAATAAACGGACAACAAGAGCCAGCAGAGATTGTACAGCTTGATTATGAAAGCAACGACGTAGCACGTGTATATCATAGAATATTGTCGTTTATGGGTCGTGATCAAAATGTTGATACTGGTATGCAAATATCGCAAATTGATTTTGAAAAACACTATCCGATTTATTACTTTTCATTGGAACATCTTGACATGATGAGACAATCTGTTGTTGATATATACTTCCAAGCTCGGGTACAACGCCCTGCTGGTATAGCTGATTATAGAGCAGTTGCTGTCATTCTCAGTGATAAATCAATGTTGTTAGAAGGAATTGGCGGACGGATGAGACTTATTGATGCACCAGTGGAAAACATGTAGTTAATTTTCACAATAAGATCACTTAAAAGTGTAAATTACGTTGTAGAATAGAATGACATATAGTATTGTTAATGTCCAGTTGACTGATGGTCAGGTCAAGAAATTGAAATCAAAGTCGGCTAAAGAATGTGGAACCACAATAACGCTGAAACCCACTCAAATGTCCGGTGGTGCGCATAAATTATCATTGACAGATCGTTAAATAAAACATTTCAATGATGCGCTAAAGAACAAACGAGGAGTTCAAATTGATTTTTCGAAAGCAGCAATCGCCAGTATGATAAAATCAGGTGGTATATTCCCGCTGTTAGCTGCTGTTTCAGCATTGATTGCAGCGGCTGCCCCAGCGGTTGCGAAGGCGGCAGCGTTAGGAGCCGTTGGTACTGCTGCAGGAATGGCCCTGAAAAAAGCTACTGGGAAAGGCTATAAAAAAAGGGGAAGGGTCTAAGACTACCAGGAACTCCATACAATTGGTACAAGGGCACGGGCCTAAGAATACCAGGAACGACTTATTAGTGGAAAAATCCCTTGCATTTTCACCAATGTCCAATTTTGATTTAATTGATGCTGTAAAATCGTTATCAATAAAAAAACTTTAGAGGAGTTTTCATGAGAGATCAATTACCGTCAAAACCAATGAAAAATGAAACGTGTATTATCAATCTTGATAACAGCAGCGGAGAAGGAACTCATTGGGTCGCATATGCTATTGATCCACGTGGATTTGTCTTTTTTGATTCATATGGATTAGCTCCACCAAAAGAATTTATGCGATATGTATCTACAAAAAACAAAGTCATCGTTGGCTCCAATTTTTTATTCCACGCTACCAACACAACAGTTAAATCATCCACTGATATGCGGTCGTGAAGTATTAAACGTCCTTGCAAAAATATCTAGATTTCCAAGGAAACCACCACAAGTTGTTGTTAATAAATATACCAGCGGGCAATGGCAAAAACGATAGCGTTTTCACCAATTAGAAATTATTTAGAAAAACGTTAGCGTTTTCGTATAATGATTGATATTTGGGGACGACCTCTATCAGAGTAAAAAAAAAACAGAAACCGATAGTAAATTCGCTGTCGAAGATGTAAAAAAAATAATCGAAGATGAAATCGCTGAGACATTAAACTTGTCAAGTGTAGATCCTGGGAAAATAGTTGTATTTTAAGATCGCCAGGGCAAATTGAAATCTAGTAATGTGTCATTGGATGATATCTTAATACAAAGACGTGACGTCGTTGAAAATACAATAGCATTATATTCAAACGATGGAAAACACAAAATCGGGGTATTTGTTTCGACGATCACGGATAAACTAACAACAGTAGATAGCACAGCAAACGCGTTAAAATCACTCAATGATGAATATAACAATCATAGAGCTGAATTTAATAAATTGCATGAATTACAAAAGTCAATCGTAGACAAAATCGACAAACATCTGCTAGAATTCCTTAAAAATCCACCAGTAACCACACCGAATATTGCAGAGATAAAAGCATCTATGTTGGAAATTGCAACATTTCAATTAAGATATGAAGAACACGTAAAACAGTTTTCAACATTTCGTAAAAACATTGTTGATAAATTGTTGGGAGGCCCACTTGATAAACTAGATATCAAACTTCCGGATATTAAAAAATCCATCGAAGAAATACCAGCGATTAATCGGCAATTGGAAGCAATCAACACGGATATGACAACGTTCAAAAACAATCTTCCGCCACTTGAAAAAATAAAGATTCCTCATGAGAGGAATATCATAAATATGGTATACACAGTTATCTCTGGATCATTAGATTGGGAAATTAAAAAGAATACAATAACTCTCACTGTGTCAAACAAGGGTATTTATCGATTAACAATAGTGTCACTGAACCAGTTTAATATATCATCATCGACTTCATATGGATACAACAACGTGATTTCAACGACTATTGACGCGGGTGAATACAAACGGTTTACAATAACAAGTACTGATCCTAATTTAAATAAGACATCATTTGTATAGTACATGGAGTTTGTAGCTGATCTGAATTAGAATTTTTAACAATTAGAAACCACTTGAGATTTTAAAATAATATGATTCCGTCATCGCAATATCGCTATGATACCGTCAAAGAGTTTTTAACGAAACTCAAAACACTAATTGATGAGTATGAAATAAAAAATTAAAAAATATCGCAGGAGAATTACCGCGATTGATGTTACAGTATATTCGGTATCTGGTATAATGGCCGGTGCTGGTATTATACTATCTTCAGTAACAATGGTAGCTCCGATTGCTGTCCCAATTGCTATTTCCGCGGTGACAACATTTGCTGGAATTGCGAATGCTCTTACTAAAAAACTATCATCGTGTTCTCAAGAAAAACTTAACGACTATATAGTAAAACATCAAACAGTATCTAACGGTTACTCACAATTGTCCTCGTTGATGTCATTATCGATTGATGATACGATAATTACCGAAGACGAGTTCTCCGCGATGATACGTATTTATGATATTGCGATTAAAAACGCTAGCGTTTTTTTCATCTATTGCGAAATTAGACATTGTAAATAATAATAATAATAATAATAATAATAATAATAATAATAATAATAATAATAATAATAATAATAATAATAATAATAATAATAATAATGTCGTAAGAGATTCAACTACTTCAGCGGATAGCAGAAAATACCACTCCGCGGAAAACAAGCATGATATCAATATCGTCAACAACCCCTGAATTCAGTGTGAATTTCCCTTCTCCTGTTTCAGTAAAGGAAATCGCGTTGGCAAAATTACGAGTGTATCATAGTTGGCCTAATATTAGATCGGCTCCATTTGGTGGTCAGAGACCTAATAATTCTCTGGTGTTTGCGTATAGAAATAAAAAAGATGACACTCCAGATTGGAACGTTGTTTCAATACCAACTGGGTCCTATCAAATTGAGCAAATTAATAATGAATTACAACGTAGAATAAAATCTATTACTAGAAGGGAATCAAAAATCGCGATAACAGTTCATGAACCAACACTATCATCTGCAATTGAAATAAGCTCTCCTGGGTATGTTGTTGATATTTTTAACAGTTCAATAAGAACAGTATTAGGATGGCCCGAAGATCCACCTAGAAGTGCTAGCATTTCTACGCCCAAGCCTGTAAAATCTGATTACGTCACTGATGAAATAGGACCTGAAAATCCGTCAAAAACTTATAAAAAATTCGAGGATATAAACTTCACAAAGAGATATCGATATAAGGATCAATATGATGAGGATGCGTGGATAATTCCACTTTTTAATGATTATATCCCACAGGAAGGTGAAATTTTGGAAACGCATGAAACAAGCCCAACACTCGTAGATATTGAAAATCACATCCTTGATAGAATGAATAATGATTTTTCGTTGCTATTACCCTCATTAAGATCTGGCTTTTTCACACAAGCTGAATTTACGAGTGTAGTCGCTGCAGGTAATAAAATCATCGATGATATGGAAATATTTAATTCGAGGATTATTAGTGTTTTTACCAATGAAAATTCACCCATTTCAAAAACCTTTTCCGCCAAAGAATCTAAGAAAAAAAATAAAGGAAAATCCAAATTATAAACTACCGGGAAATAACGTACCTGAGTTAAAGAAAAAACTCAGAACTGCCATCGACGAAGGATTTAATAAAATTTATCAATCATGGAAAGATAGCCAGCTGAATCCTATTATCCTCACTCATAATAATTCTCCCGACGGCGACGGTAGACATATCGCACCGAACAATGTGAACATTTCATCGGTGATCGCGCTTAATTTAACTTGTGATGTAATCGAAGGAAGCTATCAAATTAATCTCGAGCAATCAAATAAAGCCCGACAAGGTTACATTCTTTATTCATTTACGCCAGCAACTCCTCCAGGATTTTTAATTGTTGCGAATCCGACTAATCCAGTATATATGCAATGTCAAAATGATTTGCTAACTAGAATTAATTTTACACTCACCGATCAGTCAAATAATTTAATTGATCTACGTGGTGAAGTATTATCGATTAGTCTGTTTGTGAAAAGCTAACAAATATTCGGTTAAATCATTTGTATTAACCCTGAAATCCTTCCAGCGGGGGGAGGGTTATGACAACAATGATAGCAATTATTGGCAGCAATTTGAGGGTGGTTATGACAACATATTTACGACAAAATCGCTAAGGCTCCATTTGTAAAATGGGGTCTTTATTTTTTTTTTTGGTTAAAATATGAGATTTCGCAGAAAGGCTCTATTGGGCATTCTGAGGCTTTAATCGATTTTATCGCAAACATTTGTAGGGTTCACCATCCCTGCTGCTAAATAAATAAATAAATAAATAAATAAATAAATAAATAAATAAATAAAAGTCCATGAAATCAATGGTTATCTCTGGCTAAATTTAGTTTTGTACACATAAATTTAACACAAATGTTAGTGACGTTGTAAGAATAGCGCCAATTAATGTGTCATGCATAAGACTGAATCAAATTGTGACACCTACTATGTTAAGTACAAGACATTTAATATTAAATTTTTAAATAGGTGCGATTCAGTTGGTATAGGTTTCATCGCAATTTGAAAGTATTCAAAAAATATCTAAAATTTGACTCTATCGTTAAGGACTTAGCTTATGGAACATCATGGTAGTAACATTCTAAACATTAAATTTCTCAATGCGCATGATCAAACATATATTTATCAGCATAAACATATCATTCAGAAAAACAGGCACAGAATTTTCTGGATCCACACGAGTTTGAAGCATGTCTTCAGTTCCTCTTGAGGGTTCTAGTTTTAGATATGAATTGTACAAATTCATGTCTGTAAACGGAAAACAATGCCCTCAAGAAAGCATCAGTTCTATGTTTTTAAATTATACTTAAGGATAAACTTTGAAAAGGGTATTTTAACCAAACGTTACTTTCAATGTCATCACGGCCTGTCCTTCCAAACTCGTATATACTGTCTTACGTACATCCATTTCTAAAGTGGTTCGCATTACATGTCATTAATACTGCCAGTCCTTAAAGCCCCGTTTTAGGAAGCAGAAATATTTTAATTTTTTAATTTTAATATTTTAATAATTTGGACCTTATCCTCTCTCTTTTGTATAATCGTTCATTATTTTCTAGCATAGTGAATTTAAAAACCTAATCTGAAAAATAAAAAGAAGCAGAATGCCCCTTTTCTTCTATCGGAATTTGGCTTCCATGGAGAACTTAATGTTTCATATTTTGACCTATCTGGCTGCTAGGCAAAATACATTACCTGATTGACGGGTAAAATCTAGCGACTGATTGATCACATTTTTGACGTAATTGGCGGCGGAACAATGTTAATTAGTGAACTGTGCAATACACCTCGATATTAACCACTATGTTTTCGTTACTAATACCTTCTGTTTGATAAAGTTAGGTAACTATAGTAGTGGGAATGGCGGTGAAAAGCTTTCGCTCGAAACCAGGTTAATTGTTGCAAATATATATTTTGTTTTAACTAAAGGATCAAATTATTATTTTTTATTGTGTTTCCAATCTGTTCAAATGAGAATAAGACTATTTGATGTGAGCCGGGACTTTTGTTTTAAAATATAAATCATACGTCACCCCATTTTCCTAAAATTAAATCTTTGATCACAATGGTAATAAAATCATGGAGAAAATTTATAAGTTTGTCTTCTAATAGAAAATCAGAGTTGTAGCACCATTTTGTTACTGAATAAGTAGAACTGCTGTGAATAAATACCAATGAATGAATCTATTGATAAAGAAATATAGATTTATCTATTGATTTAAACTCTAAATGAAATCAATAAAACTAATGAGTATAATAAGAGACTCTTTTACCGATTCTGGACAGTAAATATGTATACCGGTATATAAAAGCATCGTAGCCGTGGTAAATGTACATAATTTCTTGTGTATATTTTAGCCCGTCAGTTATCTATAATACTTTTAGTCTGAAGTACAAACAGGCCAGCAAATATTCTTACCTCTAAAATTACAGCATGCGGGCCAAACATGGTGGCTGCAAAAAGCGGCATCTTAAAATTTTAATTTCAATTCCGTTTGGCAGAAAAATATTTATATGCAAAGATTTATTTTATGCAGCATTTGATTGCTATTGTTTTGAACGACCTATCAACTTGCAGTCTAAGGTTTTATTTGATTTATTATTACAATCTTTCACTGCATGTTTCCCACACATTCAGTCAGGTTCGGTCTATCAAAAAGTTTAATATTTTTTTCCATCTAAGAATTTTCCTGTTTTTGCTAATAACTGAATTTTTTCTTTAGGTTTCCCCAAATAATATGATTCCGCAACTATTCAGAAAAACGAAACACCCTCAGCTATTCTCTAATATATTTAATCGATAGAACTCGTGTGTGTGTGTGTGTGTGTGTGTGTGTGTGTGTGTGTGTGTGTGTGTGTAAGATTTTTAACGTAGCTTTACCGCAGACATGTATAATAATGTCCCATCCAGTCACATTATCCTGACACCAGACCAACCAGTCATAACACTAACCTCTTAATGATGAGCGCCAATAGATAAGTAGAACTCTCTGGGTAAACATATATCTTATTTAGAAACGATCGAATACCAATATTCGTTGTTCGTATTAGCTGATAACTGTTATTTAAGGCCGTGCTTTCCTTAAATTACTATTTCTGTCGAGGACTGATTGTTGGCCTTTCATTTGTTACTGAAGAGCAGTGCAAAAAATATGCATCGAGACGACGTGGTTTTAGGCAGAGCTTATACGATATCACCAACTCTGGGTCAAATTCTGACCGGCACAAACAGGTTGCATTTTGTTTTACGAACTGCATTTTGAAGTGGAGACTGGATTTCACTTAAACAAAAGTTTGACTGAACTTTTCACACCGAGAAATTAAGGACCATATCATTTAAAAGCATATGAAGCATATAAATGACCTATCACAGCTGGGGAATCACGTGGTTCGATCAACACGTGTAAATTAGACACGCCACTAGGCAGTTACCACGAGTTTGTTTTGGCAGAATAGTATAAAAAAGCGAGTTCCGCCTATAAGTTTGAAGATAAAATAAGAAAACAGAAATTGAAACAATGTAAACAAAACAACAAACTTGTGGCTAGTATATGGCTCCAGAACCTTCTAACTTCGTTTTCTTTGTTCTTCTTTAGAAAGCAATGGACCTCTCTTTGCATATTTCAAAGTTTGAAATTTTTTTATTCTTTAATGTTGGTTTGTCCGATAAAAATAATGCTTCATTTCCTCGATCGTACAGACACTTGAGTGACTATTTTAATTTAGTCAATTGTGTTGGGAAGGGAGATGAAAATTGTAATTAATAATAAAGAAATACATCAATATTCAAAATTCAATCTCACGAACAAAGTAGAATTTTAAAATTATTTAAACGTTAAACAGTTTTATGTGTTTAATTCATTGAGCTCAAAGACAACATAGAAATAAATCAGTTAAAATAAATCAGACTGTATAATAAAGACATTAATATTTTGTATAGTGAATTTTCTTTTATTTCAATATGTTCCGAAGCCGGTTTAAGGTTTATTTTCACCACTTTAAAACAGATTTTCATAATTTATTATAATAAAGCTAGTATTATTACTATACGAACCTGAAATGCAAGCAAAATATTATATATTGCAGCATAATTTACGCAACATTTTAATTTGATATATTTAAGAATAGTAAAGTCATTTAATAAACATATCACCGACATATTCAACATTTTTATTTGCCAAATACTGAATGTGTGTCGACAGCTCCGGTGGTCTAGTGGTTATAGCGTCCGCCTTGGATGCGGGAGGTCGTGGACAGAGTCATACCAAAGACTTTAAAAATGGAAGTAACAGCTGCCTCGCTTGGCGCTTAGCATTAAGAGGTTAGTGTTAGGACTAGTTGGCCTGGTGTCAGGATAATGTGACTGGGTGGGACATCATGTCACATTTCTGCAGCAAATGCCCCAGTGCTAGAAATCAGTATAAACTGTCACACTGCAGATATCGTAGCGATATGACTGAAACATTGTCAAAGCTTCCTTAAAAATCTAAATCACTCACTTAATCATTGAATGTTTGTCGCCATATTTCGTGATTTGGCAGGAGGAGTGATCCATTTTTTCGCTTATTCCTTTGACCCAGTAGACTAACCTATGGATTTCTACTCCACTGTTAGTTGAACGCTTTATATGCCAGTAATTATCTGGGACGCAACGTGGATTATCCAAAGGATCAAATTACCTAGCGTGTTTAGGATTCCAAACACTATGATATGTGTAAAAACGCATACATGTTGATTTGAGAGAGAGAGAGAGAGAGAGAGAGAGAGAGAGAGAGAGAGAGAGAGAGAGAGAGAGAGAGAGAGAGAGTATAAGTGTATACTGGCACATTAGCACATTCCTGTTTATATATGTTGGGAATTAAAAAATGAAGCTCTGAACATATCGAGGTAAACTTTTAACCACTCCCAAATAAATAAACATTTACTCCAACAAAAAAAAATAAATTAAAAACATAAAGTGTTTCACTTTCACTGAAGATATTTAAAATAAAATATAATGATAACTCGATATCATTTTTTAAAATATGAATTTAACACTGTCATTTTGTCTTCTAGAAAGTCTAACATTATCGCTTTGTAACAAAATGGTAGGGTTTTATCCAAACACGTGGTTAGATTGTATGGATTGTATGAAGGTTGTACAAGAGTGTTATTTTACATATAACGTTCCAATACTCATTATAGTTGCTAAATTGATTATACAAACGTATAAGCAATTATGTCGGTATTAAACATCGGTTCAATTGATTGTGCGCTGTAGTCCACTAAAACCAAGAATTAATGTTATACTCATGCTAAAATGTACAGGATGTCAACAAAATAGTATAAGAAAGTGACTGACAGCAGATTTCAAGTATAATAATAATAATAATAATAATAATAATAATAATAATAATAATAATAATAATAATAATAATAATTATAATAATAATAATAATAATAATAATAATAATAATAATAATAATAATAATAATAATAATAAATTATAATTTCTTATCATCCTTTCTTGTGACTCCACCACGACATTATATGCATAAAAAAGTTATGGTGTCTTTTTCTGAACGGGTAACAATAGTCATTATAAAGTTCATTGTCCGCCAAATATTTCTTCTTTTATTGTAATTGTCGACCTGTCATCCACGGCATCGCCTTTCATATGACATATAAAGGATGATTCAAAAACTAGTTATGTTCACGACCATATTATCATGTATTCGATAACCGTCATACAAAGAACATCACGCTCACAAAGGAAATATGATCTTCTAAACGTGTCATGGCCTGAAATTTATACGTGTTTTAGGGTGCGTCGCGGATATTACGAAACTTTATGTAGAAATAGCTCAAAACCTTTATTATTGTTTATTATTATCCTCACATTTAGACCTATAATTATATACTGGCAACCAAGATATTCCCGCGCTTACAAGAGCCTAATCAGGTTAAAATTTAGAAGAGGACTGTTTTCTCGATTGGACTCAAAGGAAAAAAACATATGTGTCTATTTAATCAAGGTGTGTATAGAAACCAATAAACATGCGCAAGTCTGAAACGATGGTCAAGCATCAGGGACAGGTACACTTGTGTGTGTGTGTGTGTGTGTGTGTGTGTGTGTGTGTGTGTGTGTGAGTGTGTGTGTGTGTGTGTGTGTGTGTGTGTGTGTGTGTGTGTGTGTGCGGTTTTTCTGTTGCCTCGTTGGTGGAGGGTCCTAACCTCCTCCTCTCCCGTCCTGCCCTGACTAAATTTGTTTTGTCTCGTTTTGGAATAATATCGAGCCGCTTGGGTAAGCCCCTGGGGGGTAAGGTACTTCCCTAAAAGAGCAACGATCAGATGGTGAGATACATTGCTGTTTCATGTCCAACAAGTATGTACGGTTCTTAGTTACAAGGTGTGGGATCAATAGTTTCCAAGATATGACACAAGGGCTAAAATCCAATTCCGAATTTAAGGATGGATCTCACAGCCGGCGTTAGTTGTATGTATAAATTCGTAGAAATAAGTATAACTTATGAAAACGTTTGAAATCATTAATCACACACGTCAATTTATTCCCAGACATGTGGAGCAAAACAATCATAAATTTGTCACATGTATATACAACTAACCCTACCCTCTGGCCACATCACCGTATAAGAAATCAAAATTGTAAAAAGATTTTTGAACAAATTATAACTAAAGGACGATCATTAACCCAAGTCAGATGTATTTAGCCTTAAAGTTGCAGTAGGAGTTCAAGGATATTAAATAAACACCGTCTCATGGTAGACGCGCGCTTCCTGGGTTTCTTGAAAATAACTTGAACTATAAGTGGAGATATTTTAATAGTCTGATTTTGTGACAACTTTTGTGCTAAGCCATATATGTCTAAACTTGCATCACTCATCCAACAAACCTGTCCCAGACGGAAGTAGAACTTTCCAGGTATTAAAAACTCATTTAGACTAACATTTTATCTGTATATTTGTCTTATGGATGACAGAAGATACATTTAAATGAGTTTTTTGTTTTAAATGGCTCATTGGAATGACAACAGGTAGAGTGAAGCTGTGATGATGCATGGTGAAGAAATAAAATGTCTGAAAGGTTTTAAACTGAGATTGTTTGAAATTTGAAAATTGGTGTAAAGCACATAAATTTGTTTTGGTGAGACAAGTTGAATTAGTTGTCTAATTGTTTATATTTTTTCTTTATTTTTTGTTGCGAGATTGTGTCTGTGTGGAGGATGTTTTGCCATTATTTCATATAGACACACATTTACATTTTCTTAGCAAATTTGCATTGAGGTAACTGATTTTTAAAAGTAACACAATTCGCTGTCAAGGACTTTCTGTTGCTACACCTTTCTGTAAAGCAACATGTCTTGTTGCATGCATGTGCAGTATTACATACGTAATAATGTGATCTTTTTTGCAAACAAGAACATTCACTATTTTGTTTGTCTCCCTCAGATGTCATGTCTTAGATGCAAAGATTTTACAATTTAAGCTGACATTCGATCGCTAACATATTTCTTTTGAAATTAAACTTTTCTTTGGACCCCAAATAGTTTTATAATCGAAAGACCTTTACTTTGGAAAAAAATGCATATAATTAATAAAAGTGCTCTGACTGTCATTTAATTTGATGAGTATGTCTAAAAGCTTGACCAAGTTTCGTAGAATTATTAGTGGTTGCCGTGCTTATACAATATAACTGATTTTAATTTGCAAAAGTAAACTGAGCAGAAATCATGGAGGTAGGTCCGTCATGCAGTCATTTTCACTCTGTCTGCCTGTCACCTTTGTGTACACATAGGCAGGTACGAAAGTAGGACAAAAGTATGTAAGACAGCAAATTAGTCAGTTTTACTCTATGTTTGTATGTCTGTATATCACTTATTCATATATGTAGGCTGATAACTGGGTAAGTAGGCAGCCAGAGCTTTTAAATATATGTGCACAAATATTTTTCTTTGTATCTATATAGCGCAAAATATCGTATGTTTGGTATTGCAAATGTAATATGATACAGACGAGTTCGCTCATCGATAATATTTTATTTCTCATTTTCCTGTTTTCATGGAGAATATCCCAGCAAAGCATCGAGTCTGACCCATAACCGTGACCTTCCTGTAGAAAAATCATATCATACAGAAACTAAAAAAGGATTCCGTTCAACTGTTATCACGTACCTTTACAACCTTCACCTTTAGCATTACCAGTGCTCACAATCTGGCAGAAACTCACCGCTTTCTATCATCATTTGAGCAATCGTTCGCAATAATAAAAAAAAACTCCCATTAATTGCAACAAATTTACATCCTACAACGAGCAAAGCTTTTGTAAAATAGTTTTCGCAAAATCAAATATTTAAGACTTATCGAATTAGCAACATGCGAAGATTCTGTAGCCGGTTTCAAATCGAAACAAAAATAAATAGTTGTAATTGTTGTGTGTGCGTGTGTATGTGTGTTAGCTTGCTCGTTTTGTAATTCGAATATTCACCATAATTTAAGAAAGGAAACTCTAAATCCAGTTTCAGTCAATGTCGCTAGAATTTTGGTATGTCTCGTCTACAAATAAGAATGTACTGCTTGACCTATTCGCATTTTTGCGGTTTGCGCAAGCGGTATACAATACACGGTTCGATTGTAGCCTAATGCCATAAGGTCAAGAGCCGAGATAACTTATATGCAAAAATTTATACTGTATTTTAGGGTAAATCTAACCTTTTACACGCTATCTTCAGATGAAGAATTTTTCAATGTGAGTGTTTTGCTGACTCTGTGACTTTTGACTTTCCTTTTTGTGCTGGATTGTGAAAACACAATCTATCCTCATGTATCAGTGTAGGATAGGAAACGTGCACCTGGAGAAATCATAATTTTGAGTCTGACAACAGTATAAATGCTGATTATTGATTCTAAGTTCCATGCCCTACTCCAACGCATATGAAGAGTGCAAATATTCTTCGACTCTGAGTGCTTGAAATTTGAATTTAACATGACTTTTCCCGTTCTCTCCCACCGCTCCCATCCTTACCTAAAACCCCCAAAACTAAAAGTAAATAAATAAATAAATAAATAAATAAATAAATGAATAGATGGAACCCGCAACCAAAGAAAACAGTCACTCACCTCGATAACTGTAATCCGTTACTACTGGAGGCAGCCGGAAGCTTGTTATTGACACGAATCCCACACAAAGAATACAAACAAAATAAAAAGAATGCATCATCCGTCTTTATAGAATAGACTGGTCTCTTTCACACAAAAACTGGAAACATAGATAAATATGTATCGTTGTTGTTTTAAATACTTTTGTCTCTTTGTACTGTATTTCGATAAGGGTAAGCTGGATTTTGCTCGTTTATAAGATGTTAAATATACCTTTCTGATACTGGGACGTAACTATTTAAGTGATTCAAATTAGGATCAAAATTGTCTTTTCCACTTAAATAACCCTCTCAACTGGACCGCACTGACTATTTAAAATTTTGTTCTGGCGTACAACGGGTATTTATAGGTGTTATTTATACCCGTTGACTACAATTAACTAGGGCAATCAAAAAAAGAAACATAATTCATGCTTCTCATATTGTCTGTCGGCACATGCGTAGAAGAAAATTCTGCGACGTCATCGGCATTGGTTAACAGTGTTTGAGAACAAATGTATTTACCAATAGTCGATTACGGGTAGGTATTTGTACAAACCAGGAACACAATTCTATAAATAGACAGATCGTGATAAAGGTATAGTTTTATAGGTTCCATTCAACTTTACCTGTTAAAACCCATTTTTGTTCCAGAGACACTCGGTTTGTGATGAGTACAATTTCCAGAGCTAATTCAAATAAGAAAGCACAGTCAAAATTAATAGTGTGCCGTGCTAACAACATACGTATTTCATCATTAGCATTGCCTACTTGCTCCTAGGTTTAACATTAACTGGTTGTGTTATTCCAATATTTAGACTGTTGAAGTGTCATGTATTTTCATAAGGTTATGGGTGTCAGTCTGCATTCTATTCGAATATCACGCTCTATTTTTCTCTTTCTAAATGTCTGTCTTCTTATGTCCGTCTCTAAAGTTATATATATATATATATATATATATATATATATATATATATATATATATATATATATATATATATATATATATATACGAAGTTTTACGCAGACTGCTCTCTATATAGTTGATATCGTTGGGAACTGGGAGATCTAAACAAATAAACGTGAATAAGGTATACAGACCATGGAACATGACAACAATAACTAGACAATTCTTTTGAAACAGGACTTCGATACAACTAGGTGACTTTGAAAAGTATAAATTCCTTAATCCGTTTTGTCGGGGGTCGCATTAAGCAATCATCACGCATAACAGATTAAAATGGACTCTTAACCAACTGACGAATGCGAAACAATCACATGCCACGTATAGTGACTTAACATTAGCAATACGAAGAAAACGCTGTATAAGATAAAAAAGGAAATCTCCAAATAAAGTTAATAAAATGATCCATGATAATATTAATGGAGAATTCAAATTGTATCTCGTTAATGGAACTAGAAAAAGCATCATCGTGTAATTCTGAGATTTGTATTTATATACGTCATCTAGAAAAGATATTAGAAGACAATTCGAATTTCAATAAAAACAAGAGGGTGACGAAAACAGAAAAAAGAAACTCCCAAACATAAATAACACTATATATTATCCCTAAATATAGCTCACGTTATTATAGGTTAATGAAATGTTTTAAATATAATATTATAGTAAATTCTGTTTATCAACAGCTTTATTTTTCATACGTGAAGACAGAATTTCTTTGTAAACATAGTTGTATTCTGCGTATTCAAGTCCTTATGGCCATGACCTTTCAGCATCGTTTTTCTTTACGTTTCTACCGCTCCGGCGGTATAAGTGTTAGCGCGTCTGCCCATAACGGGAGAGGTCGTGGGTTAGAAACCCGGCAAAGTCACACCAAATACATATAACAAATGGTACTAATAGCTGCCTCTCTAGGTGCTCAGCATTAAAATGTTAGTGGTAGGACTGGACGGACCGGTATCAGGATACCAGTTAGGACTTGATGCTACATGTATGCGGCATCGTGACTCAGTGCTAGATATCACTATAAACTGCCACACTGCAGATACCATTGCGATCTGACTGAAAAATTGTTAAATCTACGTAAAAAATCCAAATTGCACAGACACACACACACACCTACGCTTATATTTTTGGGGTTACTCACATGCGATTGTTTTATTGATACTATATGTTTAAAATGATGAGTCTTTTGCTTGAGAGATGCAATGGCGTGCGTCTTATACGCTGGTGTTGGGCCTTGTCCCCTCTATGGCCAAGTGGTATTGGTCATTGTCTCACGCTTTAAAGGACTTAATAAGGTCATTCTATGGTAATCATACAATGAAATCCACAAATGATATCGATCTCTTTTTTTGTCCAAAACCCTAGTTTTCATATCAGAAAGAGCAATGTGAGCTTGATAACGGTGTTGATTATTGTTTGCCGCTTAAGACATTTTATAGTTTCTTAAATACAATCTGTGCAAATAAATAAGCTGAATTTTTTATATTTATATCTCGCTGTCTCAAAAGCCTGATTGTTTTCCCAAACGTCATTCAGAATGTCAGCAGAATTGTCCCCCTATTTCGTACATGACCAATATAATGGCTGACAGGTTATGGAAATTTATGAACCATGCACAGTCTGCTATGTGGGATATCTCATACTTGTGCAACAATGTCGACTGCTGCCACACATCTCCTATTGTTGAAAAACTAATTTTACCATGTACATTACTTGTGTAGGCTAGAGTGAGCTTGCTGGTACCGAAGGATCACATGATCGCTTCTGCTTGCTTCATGTACATGTTCAATTGCATATTTCATGAAGGCCATCGATCCTATCTTACACAAATTAAACTGCGTGAATAGGTCTATGACATTCCCTTTGCATGCAGACATATGCTTTTCACGTGGGTTTGTCATAATTCTTGAAACAGCAAATTCATCTCTATGGAACAACTGATGCAGACATAGATTGAATAGTAAACTATTCTATAAAAGGTATTTTTAGGATGGTTTTATTTCCTGGAAATCCAGATAAAACTGGTGATATATTACCATGAAATTTAGTAGAAATCGTTGAACATGACTGCAACACACCAATTTGTTTTCATTTAAAACTCCATTTGTATAATTGTAATATGTCTCCACCTAATAGAGAACATAGCAACATTTGTAATCGCTCCGCTGGCAGGGTCATACCAAAGACTTGCAAAAATGGTACTAACACCTACCTCGCTTGGTGTTCAGAATTAAGAGGTCGTTGTTAGGACTGGTCGGCCAGATGTCGGAATAATGTGACTGTGTGGGACATCATTACTACATGTCTGCTGCATGATGACCCAGAGCTAGACATCATTATACTGCCGCACTGCAGACATCGTAGCGATATGACTGATAGATAGATAGATAGATAGATAGATAGATAGATAGATAGATAGATAGATAGATAGATAGATAGATAGATAGATAGATAGATAGATAGATAGATAGATAGATAGATAGATAGATAGATAGATAGATAGATAGATAGATAGTTAGATAGATAGATAGATAGATAGATAGATAGATAGATAGATAGATAGATAGATAGATAGATAGATAGATAGATAGATAGATAAATAGATGGGCTGTTAATCATACGTATACGTGTTTTTAAATCAAAACTAGTACTAAATAACTTGTAAATATGATTAAATGCCGTATTACTGTTAGCAGAGCAAACTTTTCTGTATTGATCTATTAGTCTTCATTATGTACAATTCAAACTTTGACTTCTCCATACGTAGGTAAACTCAACATCAGTCAGTTCAGATTATACATCTAGCATCTAACATTCATTTATTCTTACACGAATTATCGCCAAAATATGCATAAGAGCGAATACAGATAGGTCATATTTTTCTTCAGAACTTTTAACTCATCTAGCCTATCATATGAACTTTAATGCTATTAATTAAGCAGAACCGACAACGTTCACAGTATAACGTACATAGAGGGGTACATTGGTTGTCTATGAGTATATTTCCAAGGTAAGAAAGACGGATTTCACCGGGATTAGCTGTAAGCTCTTGTCCTACTTAGCAGCTCAACCTTATGAACAATGATATCACGCTTATAAAGTCTGCCAAATTATTAGCAGGTGGTGAGATGTAAGCAACCGCCTTTCATTGCTCGATTTTATTCCTTCAATAGAACACAATTATTGGGTACAATATAAGGAAATCAAACTTTTGAACCCCACCGGAGTACAAATTTATTATTTTTTGTAAGCAAGAGAGCACTGTATAATATAAAACAAAAATATCAGCATAAAGACACTTTTTATGCCCCGGCGCGTGGGCCTATTAACCCTCCTGGTGGCTCACCGCCTTAGCCGGTTATCACCTTTCGGTGATAATGCTGTCCAGGGAGGCACTTAGCTAGTAAAAACTGCCAAGTACTGAAGTGAGTTTTGTAAATCCTCTTCTGGAGAGTTTTAATTATATCACATTATTATTATTATTATTATTATTATTATTATTATTATTATTATTATTATTATTATTATTATTATTATTATTATTATTATTATTATTATTATTATTATTATTATTATCGCAGTCAGCTTCCAGCGACCCTTATCAGGTATGACTGCTTTACATTATGGTAAATGTGATTTTCCTGTTATGAGCCCTTTTCTGTATAGTGACCCGCATATAGGTATGATTGCTTTTATATTTATGTTTATATTCAGTGTATTACATTATTTCAATGATATTTAGCCTGTGATAAACTGGGTCATCTTGTTTATTATTGTGTATATAAAGTCTATTACCTTCAGGTATATTTGTAATTTATTCCTCTGGTTTTTAACAGCTGTCAATGGTCATAGGTTACATAGTTTTGTTTTATTAGTGCTTGTGTATGGTTCCTGTGTTTTCCAATTTGGGACTTCTCAAAAACGATTTACTTTATTGTATATTTTTGTTTAATATTTAGCAGGTTGTAATTTGAGTTATTACTTTCATTTTCCAAGTCATTTCATTTATCTACCACACATTATGGAGACTTAACAATGTTCTGGTTTGGACTGTTGTACTTTTGAGAGTTTTCAGATTTCTCCATATATGTTTTCAGTTCAGACTAAGTCATTAATTTGTTATAATATGGTTAATTTTACTTCTTGCTCGTTTGGATACAAAGTTCAATGTCTTCATTATTTCCAATTTACCATGGTCTTGTTTCGTAACTATAATTTCGATTGTGTTTATGTCCACTAGGAGGATCCAATATTTTTGTAAATTGATTGTTTTTGTAAATATTTTTATTATATATATATATAATATATATATATATATATATATATATATATATATATATATATATAATAAATAAATTATATATATAATGTTTACTCCAAACCAGTAAATATATATCGCGATTCTAGGGTAGTTTTATGTTATATAACTGTCCAATTCCATTTATGATTATTGCCTCTTGTTGATGTCTACGGTTGAGCAACCCCATACCCCCTTTAAAATATTATTGTAATGTTCATTTGTTGAGTGTTCCATCCAAATAATAATATATAATATTTTCGATTTTGTTGAAATTGCAATACTTTAAAGTCTATGACATTTTATTAATAACAAATGCCCATAAAATCATATTTTGCAACTTGTACTCTGTCAAAAATATGTAAATATATCGTTTCCATTTATTGACATGCTTTTATATTAACTAGATTTGTAAATTTACACTAATTTGGCCATATAAAATGGCTACTGCTTACACTTGTCTTTTTAATTAGTTCTGGGTGAGTAATAGATGGTCCTCCTTTCAATTTCCTAATAATATACTTCTGTTACTGCATGCATAATTTGTCACCCTGATGCTTTGCCCAAACTGTCGTATGCTCCGAGTCATGTTATATTTCTCCCTTGCTCGTGTTGATTAGGCTCATAAATCCTTCTCTGTTTGTTAGTGTCACCTGATCATTTGGAGCCATATGTTTAGATATAGGATTTCAGGTACCTCCTTTTTAAAGGTTTGATAAAGCTCTGTTGTTAATCCATTGGTTCCTGATGCTTGTTATTTAGATTCTCTATACTATTTTCATTTTCGTTTATTGTTATGAGATTTTCACAACATGTCAAGGCATTTGGATTTATTTGTGGATGTTCAGTTTTGGTTTATATATTTATTTATTCTTTCCTCTAAATTGTATTGTGATGATTATATAGTAATTATGTATTTGTCGTATTATTTCTATTTTTCCTTTTACGAGTTGATTTACTATTTTAAGCTGAGTAAGGCTTCGTTCATGTTCTCTCTTTATTGCTTCTCTTTATATATGAATATATATATATATATATATATATATATATATATATATATATATATATATATATATCACGTGTTTTTGTCTATTTTTGGTCAAAATTTCATGTCCTTATTAGAATGCTCTCTTGTTTGCAATCAGCTTGTTGCATATTTTTGTATATTTCTTTTGTTCCGCTGTTGCTTTTTATCTGTTAAATGAACCATTGTTTAAAATGATTATAGCGATGGAACTTCTGGTATATTAACGAACAGTCGGAAGATAAAATGTTTAGTAAAGCATATGGGAGCAACGTCTCTTTAAGTCTATGTGGGTACGTGAGTAAGTTTGCCAGTAGCTTCTCGCGAGTCAGTGGTTCTTTTCGGCGTTTTGCACGGTTCTTCATCCACAATTTATCTTGGCCGCAATCTATAGCCTATCTAGCACTGAAAAGTGGCGTTAAATCCTACAACAACAACAACAACAACAACAACAAAAACAACAATTTTGCAGATGTGGAAATTAATATCCTTTAAAAACATTCGACCTGATGCCGTTCTCGTCTCTGAAATTATTTCCCCTTAGTTTCTTGGCAACGACAAACCCGCTGTCAAGCATTGCTGAATCAGTCTCGTTTTTAGATGGGATCAAATAGAAAAACGAAGGATGGCGATCGTTTGTATAAGTGATGCTGAATTGCTTGTGGGGCAAACTGGCACAACGACCGTCTTTACCCAAAATGTAATGTCTGTCTGAACTTTCCAGCTACTTCCAGATGATTCAAGACAAAATCAAATACATGAAACACGTGGACGTCATTCGTGACGACTTGATCCTGGTCAGTTGCGAAGAACTTGAGTTTGTAGAGGCGGACGAATTTGGAAATGTCATCACTTCAGGTAGCGTAACAGCCCATGCTCTCTTAAAATTGTACTAAGCTTTAGAGCGGTTAAGAGATCTTGTTCTGTATTTTGACACGGATAGTTACATCTACATCGATTGCCTTGGTAGACATCACCATGAAATTGAATGTAGCCGTTTAGTAGCCTCGAAGGAGGAACACCCTAATGACATGATTCTAAGGTTAGCAAGAGAAGGTCCTAAAAATTACTGTTACGAATACCAGGACCAACAAGAAGTGCACACGGAGTATAAAGTCAAAGGATTTGACTGTAAGTCATTGTACCAGTCAAATGGTGAATTTTGGGTTGCTGAAAGAAGCATTTGTAAAAACTATTAAATCGTGTACCAGGAGCGAGTTCGGCTTCCCAATCACTTCGCTTTACCGTACGGATATGCCGATATTGGTCAGCATATACAAATGGAAAAGATCCAAGACCGATAGTTCATTAGACTGACAACTCCAGACGAGAAAGATGAACCCTTTCAGACAGACTCATTTCCAGTTCAATCATTCACAAGTGGAGTGGTGCGATGTTATGCCTTGCAATTGCAATGATGCTGTACGCTTCCACCTCAGTGATTCAGTAAAACATAATGGGAGCTTTTATATGACTATTACAACACGTACCATGGAAAGTGATGTTGTGAGCGTCAAACCTAACGGATGCGACAGCGATGCCAGTCGTTAACATGGAGTCTGTACTGGTATTTATCCTTTACGTGGAACCATGCGATTACCACCTTACGTTTGTCATCCATGCCTGAGCAAACTACTTCGTGTTTCACCGTAACTTCATCGAATGTGCCTGTGAAAGAAGAATGTTCGTTCCCTGTGCGCTTTCTGAATACTGTGACTTTGAAAGTCGTTTTCAAACCTTGCAAGGAAAGAGGCCTAAATGTCTGGGAGGTCATATCCCCGAAGAATAAGCCAGAGCTGGATTTATCTACATGGACGAAGGGAATAAAATTAAATGTTTCATTTGTTGTGTGTCACTTCAACAGATGGAGCAGAAAGCTTCCGCTTACCTAGAAAATACTTGATGGTCTCCGCACTGTCACTGACTAGCTTTAGGGGCAATAAATAAATAAGTAAATAAAGTGTCTACAGCAAGTGGCATACCATGTTGTTTAATAAACCAGCTTGACTAGGAGTCAAACGTTATACAACACCGAGACAAGTATTTAAACCCATTTGAAAAGTAATATTCAAGGATTACCAAACGAATTGAGAGAGAATATCTACAGAAAATTTTGGCAGAGACTTGCTAGAGCAAAATCTCAATTTGTGACTGTAGAACGTTTGTGCCGATAAATTCACAAGAGGAAAGTGAAAAGAGTCAACAAACTCGTCTGATGTTTTTGGATCTATGCTGCGTCCTTCTCGGAATCCTGTTTTATACTATTTAAATTAGGCGATTTTGCTGAAATTCTTCAGAGTTTTTCAGAATGGCTGTGGTCAGAAATCCTCACAACGTTCATTACTTTCGCTCAGGGAGATTTTGAATTGAAAAAAGAATATTTAGAAGTGACACAAACGTGGGTATAAACAACGACTCGTATTTTCATGGATAATGTACAGAGAATTTTCGTGGTTTACCTGTGGAGTTGAAAGAACGCATTCACCAAGAGTTCGTAACAATACAAGTGAAAAACAAAGAACTATTGCATATTTTAAATTCACCGATGCCTGAAACACTGGTACCCGAATTCTGTAAGAGGATTGATTCTGATGAAAGCGTTCCAGCGGTTAGACATTGATAAACTACCAAAGGACAAGAGGGAATGAGTTGTTACTGATTCTGTTTACTTCCAAAGTAACCTGATTGCAACGAATTCCAGAGGAAGACTTAGAGGGTTACGAAAATCTTTTACACAATCCAATCTTGGTTGGTGAGGAAACGAATGTGCGATGTGTGGTGTGCAAGTTCGTGGCCAAATAATTTATATTTACTACTGGAGAACGATCAGATCTGTACATTTATAAAAGTTATAAAAACTTCCTACCATGTCACGATTTTTATCAGTCACGATACAACTAATTCCATGGAAGGAGGTCGATGACACTATTTAAACTGTGGAGAATTACCAACACCTATTACAACAACTGTATCCTTGGAATTGGGGACGATGCGTGGTGTGTGCTCTAGGTACTTCCGTGTTGGGATTTCGTTAACCATCCGATTGCTTGTGGACTATTTATGAACGGTACTGTTCATCATCACAACATGAGGGTGGTACATTTAAATCTACAAGAGAGACAAATTCTGTTACGCTTTCATCTTGATACTTCTCTACATCTACCTTGTAAACTTTTAATCACTGAGAATGTTTACGAATATAAGTGTAAAGTATTGGTTTCGAGGCTTGGACGAAAGAATTAGCTTAGTATGCCAATTATTTGTGTTAATGACTTCAAACGTCCAGTAAAAAGTACCTTTTAAACCTGTGTTAGCCAGTGTCAGAAGAATCAGACACCGACGAAAGTCACCACATTCAGTACAGGACTGTCATTCACATGGACATCAACGAAAAGTTGTTCCGGGAGGACACCCGTGAGACTGCGTCAAGTGGTGTAGAGACTAAGAACATTGCTACGTAGTAGTAGGACACCACACTTTCGTCACAAAATGTGTTGTGCAGTTACTTGTTTATATTCGAATTTGATTGTTTTGGTGTGTACTTTATCAATATACTTAATCATATGGCTTTTATGCCTTTTTGTATTTATTGTTCAATTTAAAAAATTGGAATAAACATGTCCTGAGAAAAGTACAAAATCTCTTGTCTTGTCTCTATTAGTTTTAAAAGTGTCAATACCTTCACTATGGCTACCTCTGTTGTTTCTGCTATCTCTTCCTCGACATGCAAAGTCGTCGAGGAAAACTTAGATCGTTCCAGTTTAGTGAACTTGTATCATTGCCATCCATTTAACATGTTAATTGCTGGACCAGGCGATACAGAAAAAAAACATAATTTGTATAGCGTTCGATCGAACATAAAAGTCATTTGATCGTCCACCTCATTTTTTCGTGTGGTGTTGCAAAGAGTGGCAATCGGCTTTCAGTCTTACGAGAAAGCCAAGGAGATTTCATCGAGTTTATAAAAGGCATTCAACGCGAAGACGACAGGATTGTGTCTTACCACAGTAAAACCCATCTTATCATCTTTGACATGTCAGGAGAAGACGAAGAAATTAATATGTGGTTTACGCGCAAAGGGCATCATCGTAATGCCAGTGTCATTTACATTACCCAAAATTTATTTCAAGAACTAAAACCCACCGCATCATTAGTCTCAATATTTATTACGCGGTCTTGTTTAAAAGTTTTAGAGATAAATCGGAAATGGAAGTGTTCGTTAAACAGTTAGTAACTCCTTAAAGACTCATACGTACGACGGTGCCACTTAAACTCCTCACGCATATTTTCTCGTGAAATAAAAACCCACTACCCCTGATTATTTGTGATTTCGCACCCATTTATTTCACTATTAATGCCATCACAGAGGGCCTGTTGGTATACACGTCCATGTCAACTTAAAAATAGATAAAAGCATCGTCAACATAACGTCCCTTCAGTCTCAACTTCCCGTCAAATTGATTCGCACCTTGTACGGCATCAGTAGCGCCAAACTCAACAATATGTGCTCCTGTCTTAGAAGCAAGTCTCAAAGACGTAATATGGTTGTTTAGGGGGACATTACCTCAATTATTTCAAAGTATCTTTCACATTCCTCATCAAACCAAACGCTTGTCTGAGAGAAACACAGTAGTCTTTACACAACTGGTAGATTCACGCATCGACACTCAAACCAGACACTCAAATCAGAAATCAAATCAATTTGAAACCTGGAGATAGCGGCTCTGCAGGATGTGTCATCATTTGTTCCCTCTTGAAATGGGATACCAATACCACAGCAGTCATCCCCAAGAAGAAAAACCCTCTTCCCCCTACCCAAACGTAACCATTGAAAAACGAGAAGTGGTATCAAGACCACGCCATAGCCCCAGAAAAAGAACAGTCCGCAGAAAAAAGAAAAGTCAGAAGAAAATACATCAGAAAGCAGCTTCTACCTGCAAGAAAAACACTGCGGCCAGGACTCAACCCTGCATCCACAAGCCACGACCTTCCACGGTGACCGTGTCTCCAATATTATCAAGTTCTTCCACTTCTACGTTGCTGGTGATCCCAGCCAAGCCCAATTTTACATCCGTCTTACCTAATGTAATGAACATATGAAAACCCATGTCTCCAAAAACTTCTCCTCCAGAGGTGACACCCTCCTCCTCTTTAGCTACTGCGGCAGATGTTAGCAAAGTACCCTCCCCCAAAATCAAAGTCTAAGAGAGATATGGTATGTTACAGAGTTTACTGGATTTATCCAAGCTAAAACTGTCCCGATTGCGAACCCCTCAACATACCCCTACTGTTCGTTGCGAACCCCTCAGCATATGGTGATCCTTGTCATAAAGATGATACATCGGACCGACAATTAGTGTCGACACATTCCACTAAACCAAGACCTGTGCAAACGATGAGTGTCAATGTTTTTGTGCTCCTCAACACAAAAATATATCACCCGCCAGACGTGCCCACAACCGCCATCGTCGTTCTCCTGTCCGAAAAGAAAAAGGGAAAAGAGAAGTAGTATCTTCATTTGACCCAACATCGAAACAAATGTCAAGCCAGGCATAGATATCTACCCAAGAAAAGACCCAAAGAAAAATAAAAGCAACCAAAGGCAAGGAATTTGTTTTGATGATGCAATAGTCAGAACGCGTTCAAAAGATTGGTTGCAAACCCTTTAACCTACTCCAAAAATACCCCACCAATATATAAGATGAAAGGACGTGTGCCATGTAATCGACCATAGAGCGTTTTTTGTGTGTTCAGGAACAAACAAAGATTCACCCAATAGAAGCCATCCCTCTTCTAAACCAGAAGGAAAGAAAAGAAAACTACTGCCTCATCGTTAACCAAACATTGGGACGTGTTGTCCGTTCTGTTCAAAGCCTCCCCACCAATGCGAAAACAACTCATTCAAGAAGTCCCTAAGACGGTAGGCAATATCATGTGCAAATGTTGCTTGAATGTCTTGAAACGAACTGTAATTTTGTTCAAGAATCAGTAACAACGCTGCTCCAAGCATCGACATGTTCTTTGCCAAATGGTCCAAAAGAAATTACCCATCCGTCAAAAGAAAAAGATGTTAGATGTGCACCTATTGTTAGGGCCTTTGGAGAAATGGGCATTGTGAACAATGATTTCAGGACTTGTTGGAGACCATGCTTCACAAATGGGTTCAAGATAAAATTAATTATAAAGAAGATGAATGGGACCTATATGTTGAAAACATCTCAGACGTATACTTTGGAATCTGATGGATGGACGAAAGCTAACTTTATTCCGTTAAAAACGATGCCTTGAATCCCATAGTTGGCAAGAACAACATACACAGCTTTTGCCTCTCAATCTTCATCTGACCGAGATGTCCTAATTAAAGTTCGAATTTCAATCAATTGATGGTTCGCAGCGATTTGTCAGAAACGGAAATGTCTCAACGGTTCGGACAATTGTTTCTGAGGCTTGAACTATTTCATTAAAAGCTTTAAACGAAACAGCTCGAACAACCCTGAAAGATTTTAAGACCATGATGAAAAGTACATGAATGCCGTCACCTTCAGTAACCAAGACAGATGCAACCACATGGATGCCAGAGGAAGAAGACGCACGAGAAGTATTTCAAGCACCGTCAGCGCCCCCCATTCAAAGTACGATTGCAGAATCCTTGTTGATCCCTTCTCCCACTCCCAACGAGAACTTAAAGCCTCTTTTAAAAAGATGATGTCCACACTTGTTTGACGGAAGTAAAAATGAATGAAAAAACACCAGACGTGAAAAATAAGGCAATAAAAAGATCCCATTATAAACACAATTTCCACCACCACTACACTCGATTTCTACTCCCGTGTCACGTCGGACGGACACAGCCGTTTCCATGCCACTACCTCACCCCAGACAAGATAGCTTCATTAAAAAGTGGGTGACTTATTGAAGAGAGTCCTACTGGAGAATTTGTTAGCCTGTATTTACTACGATCCAGCTCATCCTGCGGGATACTACTGAGTTCAGATTTTGTATCGTGCTGTGAAAACCAGACGGAAAAGTGTCCGTATTGCTCGAGCGCAAAAATGATTTCAAGAACAAGCCATGTAACCTTACATAAACCCATTTGACGAAAATTTTACAGAAGACGCACCCTATGGGAGGATATCGATCATCAATATCAAGTCTATTTAGACGATGTCTTTCATTTGGCCTTCAATCGTAGATACAAATATTTGTTTTGAGTCATTGACGTCTTTTTGAAATTTGTCTGGGTTCAACCATTGACTTCCATGTTGAGCACTGAGTTAGTGCAAGCCGTAACACTGGTGTTGAAACAAAGTGGTCATCACCCTCTTCGATGTCAAACCTGCAAATGCACCGAATTTCTCAACCAAGCTTCCAAAAGAACGCATGTGGAAATATTTTACTCAGCAAACGCTCACAAGTTCATCGACGTCTAATCGCAAATGGTGAAAGCATACAACCAATCTTACCATCGGAGCATCGGCTGCACCCCCGAAGAATTGACTCCAGACAACGAAGAGAACGTTTTTGAGCGCCTGTTTGGTTCGTTCCCGACTATGGTTGTTCGCAAGAAAGGTGGAATATTGACGACGGGAGACTGAGTGCGCATATGAAAAACCAAACACACTTTCGATAACGGTTACTTACCCAACTGGACCCCAGAAATGTTTCGTGTAATTGGACGAATGTATGGTTGTCATCATGCAGTCTATACATTGGATGACTCGAACGGTGCAGTTTTTAAAGGAACATTTTACTTGCCCAAGTTACAGCGAGTGACAAAAAAGGAAGACGAAGTGTACGACATCGAAATCATTTTCTATCGATGAACCCGTAAAAGTGGGAAAAAGTCGTCAAAGAAGTCAAAGTACGTAGAAAAGGATATTTTCTCAGTTTGATTCTTGAATCGACGCTTCGCAAGTCATTTGATTATAAAAAGAAGTGACCATCATGCACTTCAACACAGCCTCAACAACAGTGACTGCTCATTGTCCGAGTTCTGCTGTGCAAAATCTACAAAAGCAACCCTTGTATGTGGTGTGCAGATCGTGTGCCGAAATCACAAATCGTCTTTTTCTGACAAATCTTTATGGTGTATTCTCATCGACGCTGCCATTGCAATTTGAGTTTGCAAGAAGGAGACAAAATATTGTGGGCCATTTTACTAAGGAGTTGTATCGGTTACTTTCTACCTCACCCTTCCATGAACTATTCTAACTGTAGCAACGGGAGTCTTGCAACCTACGTCCGTCACTCGCCCAAAAATATCCACCGAAACAACCCTCGTTTGGACACTTCCCTGGCCTCGAGTGACCTCTTGGACAGAACTCTTGAATTATGAATAACAAATTTTACTGAACTTTACCCAGTGACAGTTCCATATATGTTTCCCCATACTTCTTTGTGCTGTTTTACAGCCAAATAACCTCAGGCCATCCAACTGGATCATGATTCTCATTAGGAAGTGGCTTCGGTCGAAATAAGTCACCCTACATAAATCAAAACCATCACTGAAAATGAAAACACCTTTGATGTCGAATTTCTGAACGACAAAGTAAAAGAATGCTGCAATGAAAATGAAACTTGATTTTTCTCTGGAACGACTAGTTTCATCCGATACTCCACGTTACATTTATCTGATGAAAATTCATGCAAGCTATTATTTTAGCGATCAACATGTGGTAGTCACGACTGCTCCCAAATTCAATACGTTGTTTGTTAACAACTTAGATGAAATGAAACGAAGACGAAGTCTTATGATCGAGCACCATAAAGTAACTCGTCGCCTACTGATGAAATTTTTGGGTGCTAAAATGTTGTCCATTACATTTTGTTTGATATTTTGTGTGGAGATCTCAAAATGGCCAAGGATATACTCATACCACTCATCAGAAACAACTTGAATTTTTCGAACTCTGTTTCGTTATACTGTAGAACTGAACCAATGATCAAAGTTGTGTGTAATCTGATGGGGTGGAGTACAACGTGGTGGCGCAATATCCGCACCGTTACTGAAATTTCTTATCAAAGAGGATTTTTCCACGACCAATGACGTGAAAATTGGAAACACTTATCACGTTCAGCGCAAATTTGTACATCCTCACTATTTGCCCGTTAGTAAGTCGTATTTTGACACTGTTAGCATTACTTTAAAAGGAGATCTTGGACAACATATTATATTCTCTAAAGGGAAAGTCACAGTGAAACTCCATTTTCCATAACGATTTTCTAAAGACTTGTAAGACGTAACCTGTGTACTGATGAAGTCTCTCAACAACAAGGACATGGTTTAGGAGATATACTTAAATATGCATTTCGTTCGGTGACCACAGATTTGAAACCGATGGTGGCACTAGAATTATACGCCTAGAAAGATCCCGCTTTTGGCGCAAGGCAAATAATTTCTCCAAAATGTCATCATCGACAAACAAAACCACAAAGAAGTCCCCCCCTCCCCTGAGAGCAAGCAAAAATGGCTTGCTTCAAACTGGAAAAGACATGTTGGGCCGACAAGAAACTCCTATAAATTCAGCGGACACTGCGAAGTTAGGTATTCATGCTTGACATGCATCACATCAATGACAAGGCAGAAATAGACGAGGAAGACACTCCTCCAGAGGACTTATCACACACAGAGCTAGAAAGACAAAGAAAAGAGAAACGATCAGAAAATTAGACGTTTCTGATTATTTAACAAAAAAATGATGTACCGATTGTCTTGCATCTGTTCCAAGTCAGAGATGAATCTGTTTACCATGCCACTCACTATAAAGACAATGCAAAAATGTCACTGGTTGGAACTTTATCCCATGTCCCCTTTGATCATCTCAGCCCCCATCTAATTTAAAACCAAAGGAGAACCCAGCAATTACATTGATCTGAATAGCTATTACTTGTACCTGAAAGTCAAAGTGCTCAAATCGGACGACACCGCTGCGGAATTCAATACTAGAGTAGCTTTCGTCAACAATTTCATGCATTCCTTGTTCAGCGAAGTAGATTTGTACTTAAATAACAAACTAGTAAGCAGCAGCATGGATACTTACCCTTAACAAGAGTACCTCGACAACGTCTTGACATACGGGAAAGACGCCAAGAACACTCATCTGGATGCTTGCGTAATATGGAAACTTGACACAGCGCGCTAGAAAAAGTTCAGCGACACAATACTGACAGCAGCTGATGATCCTCACAATGCGGGCTATAACGACAGTCGAAACAAAATCATGCAATGATGTAGTACATAACCTAGGGATCGCTTGAATTTGGACATGTGGTTGCAAAAATAGTATTTGCTGAACGAGGTGGATATTTTCCGGAGACTGAATCGCAGTATTACCATTTTTGGATGGCCCATGACAACGAGTGCAAAACTATTAGTCAAGAAGCCAGACTCTACGTGCGGTGGGTCGTCGTGTTACATAAAGTAGGAAACAACATCAGTCATGCTTTGAGCAGAGAGACCGCCAGCTGTCCCATACGACAGATATAAGTGAAAACCTTCACCACTGCCGCTGGACTCCGATCCAAGATCAAATATCATCTGCTCAAAGAACAATTACCCAAACATTATCTCGTTGGTATCGTCAGCAACAAAGCACTCAACTGAGCCGTCACTGCCAATCCTTTCGAGTTTAAGCACTACAAAGTGCTCAAGATAGAAGTCAGTCTCGATAGCAAGGCCTTGTGTACAAAACATTTCGAATCTCGGTTTGTCGAAAATAATTACTTGAGATCACAATTGTCCCTGTGTAACGCCGAAGGACAGTTATGGACCAACACCATAAACGGCATTTCGTACGACGATTATGCAGGAGGTTACGCGTTGTGGTCTTTTGATTTCACTGCAGACCACAGTATCGATAAGGGACATTATCACCTTATAAAATCCGGTGAATTGTGTCGTGTGAAACTTTAGGTTTTCAGAAGGTCTAACCGAGATTGCCAAAGTCATCTTGTATGCAGAATTCGACAAAACTCTAGATGTCAACAGTTAGAGTGAAGTAATTCTAAACTATGAGAAGCTATGAGAGACGTTTGTTCCTATTTGAATGGTGGATCGTCATCGGAAATGGAATGGGAGGCTATCTTGTAAGAAGAACCACCAACAAAGAAAGACAAAGACAAAGAAGACATGGTGATGTCCAGAACAAGAACAACATTTAGTCTCCAGCTTTGCCAATCACGTGGCAGAAACAATTACAGAGTTGAAAATAAATATTGATATGGATGTCAAAACAATCATCCCAGTCAAATTCAACCAGATAAATGCTTGATGATGAACCAAGGAAATAAATTGGACGAGTATCTGGATGACGATTGGTGTCTCATCTTGGAAAAAGCCGTGTTGCATCAGTGGTATAACGACTTGCGTGATCATTCCTCTCCTTCATATACTACTCTAGAGACCCATCGCATCGAATCTGTCTTTCCACAGAGTAGTGAGACAAAGTAAAAATCATTTACTTGACACGGATTTTCAAGCAAAAATCCAGAATTGAATTGACTACTTATCATCACCTGTAAAAAAGAAAAAATGGATATATGGGAACTTTATTACCCTTTGAAAAACAGTTCGTACACCGCTTCTTGGAATCCTGTAGTGTGCACTAAAGATGAACTTTCTACTCGCAAACCTAAAGAAAATCAAGTTTATGTTTATTCATCACCGACTACAGTCATCCCCAGGAATACTATGGTCATGTGGAGTATTTTGATTCGTATATATAACCGCTTTAGGAAAACGACATCATCCATTTAATGAGAAGAAATACCCAGACGACAAGATTCAATAATATGAAATTAAACGGCACAGATTCTATAGTGTGAGGACAATATTGTGTATTTTGTTCACCAACGCAGTCTTGGATTTCCCTTAGAACATTTAGTGACTTTCTTTTGATCGCAATTCGATAGATGATTTTGTGACCATTATGGACAGCTCTTGTCTTTAGCTACGAAAAGTAGTGAACATCAATGGTCTCATGATCCTGTTTGACTTCACAACGTTGTAAACCCTATAAAAAAATTATTTTAAAAAATGTTGATGTTATTTATTTGTTGTTTGTTTGTTGGTCGAATAAAAATGTATTTTATAAAAAGGTGTTTATGCTTTGTTAAAAATGAATAGTGTCTAAGGATAGATATATGCTCTTACTTCTCTGTCCCTTTAAATTACATGAACTATAGCGTTCCTACCAAAAAACTGCAGGGATGTTTTCTATCGCGTCCCCACTTGAGACATATAAAGTGATATTATCTCATGTCTGACCACCCATTGTTGACTCGTCAACTCGTGGAGACGTCTTCTAAATTAGCTAAGCTGAACGAATTACAAGTCAATTTACAACGTGTCAGGCAAAACCTGATGAAAAAGCCAGAAGAAATAGAGAATGTAAGGATGCTTCAAGTGGCACAAAACCTTATACAAGAGGTCTTTAGAGAAGAAGTTAATAATGAACTAGAAGAGTGGACAGAGAAGTACAAACTTCAGAAGAATCAGCTGCAACAACATCAGCAGAAGCAAGTAAAATGTTTCGTGGACTGTAGAGTGGACACCAAGGATTTTTCTCCTTCTAAAGGAGCAGGACGTATCCTCTCGTAAAGCCTGCAGCGAGACTGGGACGATATCCCAGGCGTTAAAGACGATTGCCAAAACTCTTAAAAAACAAAACAGCCATCGTCAGGGCTACCCGAAATCTCTAGAAAAGATATACTATTATATTGCCAAATTGATATAGTTCTGTGTTGGTCTGAGAGCGTGATTGTAAGTAATGGGATAGAATTGTGGCCATAAACACTTCATTTCCATGACTTGCATGATAGTTTGTATGCTTATTTTAGGGTTGTATGTATGTATGATAACAATGTGTGCTTTTAGGAAAAAGTGAAAGTTGTTTTTTTTTAGGTCTGCGCATTCAATGCTTTTGATTGTGGTGTGAATATTGTCAGTTTTTGTGTATATGGGTGTTTCCCCTCACGCCGGTACTTCCAGTATATAAATTGTAGCGTTCGTCAAATGGCTACCCATTATTGACTAGTCAAGATCTAAGAAGATGAGCAGAATTGCAAAACTGTTGAAACTCCAAATGCACCTGGGGTATTCCCGTTGAGGAGAGGGAAAACAAAAAAAGCAAATTTTGTCTCACCTCGTTCTAAGACAAACTTGTAAGGAAAAACCTGAAGTGATGACGCTCTCACCACCACAGCGTCAGCCACAGCAACAACCAGTACCTTGTTTCATATATGGAATACTTGGACGAAGAATTGGCGAGGCAGCGGAAAGAGTGGGAGCCGCAGAGACATCAACAACAAAGGGTCTGGAATGACGAAGTGGAAAAAGTCTTCACTTTCCCATAAACTGAGGATTAGGATAGGTAAACCAATAAAGCTGCCTTCGCACTCCCAACCACCCCCATAAATGGGGAGCAAGATTAGAGTAGGCATTATGTGGGGAGGGGCAGACATGGGAGATGAGATCATTAACCCTGTGCATTTGATGTTAAAAAGCAGCCCTTTACACGGCTAAATGAATCTCTAGAAAAGAGACTGACCAAGTTGCCAAAAATATTATATTTGTTGGTAATGTGTGAGTGTGAGTATATTGGTATTTCCCTTAGCCAAAATTCCGTGTCCCTAAATTAATGAGTTTGCTTTATGTGTAAGTGGAGTAGTGTAACCATAAACTCTGACTCCTTTGCTTGTGTGGAAGTGTGTGTGTGTCTTTATGCCATAACAAAAGATCCTCTCCCTACTTTAATGAGTGCTTGTTTTGTATGAAAGTAAATTAATGTAATTATAAAAATTGACTCCTTTGCTAGTGTGATTGAACTTGATTGTTTTGGATTGAAATAATAATTTTCTTTCTTCAGTATGTGTTGGTAGGAAGTGAAGAGGGTTTCATTGGTAACTGTGTATTGATATGATATGATAAAGGAGATGAAAGACGAAAAGAAAGAAAACGACTTAAAGGAGAGGGTACAAGAATGAATGCATAACGAGAGAAAGGAGGAAGAAATGAAACAAAAGAAACAAGAAGAGAGAAAAGAACACAAATGTGCTGGAGAAGAAGAAAGGAAGAGAGAAATTAGAAGAAGTAGCCAAAGGTCCTTTTCAGGACCACTCATTTGTCTCGACAAGATATCTATTCTCTCTTGCCTACAAATGTTTTGTTGGTTGTATAGTAATTTCTTTGTATAAGTATATCTTTCGATACGCATTTCAACCATGTCTCTATGTCTATTTCTCTATTGTATTTTCCCCTATCCATAGAGGATTTACGTCAGCCACTTGCATCACTGTTCCTCACTGATCCATCCGAATGAGGTTATCCCCTTGCAATATTGTTACCATTGTTTCCCCAGTGTTCAGTTCCGTGAGGTCACCCATCTCCAATTCTCATTGTCCCTAGACAGTCCTAATATATTGTCGATACACATCCCTATGTTAAATTTCCATTTTCCATATACAGTCCCACAATAATAATTCCCCTTTGTTCCCAGGGTACAATTCCACTGTTTTAACAAAAGTCCCCATTGTCCCATATGTATCTCTCATTAATACTTATGTAGTTGTGGATCCATCTCTTCCCTGAAAATGGACGTGACAAGGATCCGGAAATGACAGGCTTGCAAGGTCGTATAATGAGCTGCAAACGTCCATTTGGTATGAAATGCGCTGAAGATAACCTCCTAAGGGCCTTGTGTCATAATTAGGTTTGAAATTATAAATCAGTGAATTAACTAAGTTACGTGCATTTTTCTATATCTCATTCATACTTTTCGTTGTTTAAATCAGTACTGGGGGATTTACATTCATACTATAGTTGTACAATCGATGATGGTTCGTTCGTAACTAGAGTAGTATTGAATATATGATGATCTTTTATCAGAGACCCCCGGCCCTCCCAAAACATTGTAAGTTAACATTTTGTCAGCAGCCTTTGTTAGCTCAAAACGATGACTTTTACATGATAACACATTTTCTGACAAAAAATATGTTTTATGGCCGGAGGTTCTCTGATAAAAGATACATCAATATTCACTACTACTACGAACTTATTGGTTAAAAATGTTATATTAAACAAATAAGATATATTATATATATATATAATGTCATACTCAATCAGACATGTATACCAGAGCCAGTTATTAGTAGCGGCAGAGCAAAATATATAGCGCGAACTGACACTCGATCTACCGTTCCAAGTTGATCATATTAACCTAATGAGGTTCTTGCACAGTTGTATCCCCACAGAGACCCTAATTATCCGAAACCGAAACTTTAGAGGCTCAGAGGATTTTGTCTGCGCATGTCCACATGTACCCCTACAAGTTCCTAGGACATCCGAAACCGAAACTCTAGGAACTCAGAAGGCTGTTTATACACGTTGTAGGTCTTATTTTAGTGACCAATCAGATATGCCTTGCAAGAGTTCCTAAATATCCGAACCGAAACTTTAGAAACTCAAAGGCTTTTTTGGTCTTCATGACCGAACCAAATTAGGTTTTGGTTTTACGATTGTGTCTTTAGGAACGGTACCTTGTGTGGGTACCCTATAGTAGTTCACAAGATTACGATCTCGTATCAGTTCCCGCTACATATTTTTGGACGGCACATTTAACCTCATTTACCCCACTGTTGCCTTATGACATCAGAGCAGGTTTAGAGGTAACATATAACGATTTATGAGCATGAATATATTTACAAATGGTCATGTGTTTGATTTGTTAATTAAGGACGGCACATTTAACCTCATTTACCCCACTGTTGCCTTATGACATCAGAGCAGGTTTAGAGGTAACATATAACGATTTATGAGCATGAATATTTACAGATGGTCATGTGTGTTTGATTTGTTAATTAGGGACAACACATTTACATAAACTGAATGATGAGCATGAATATTTACAGATGGGCATGTGTGATTGATTTTTGTTAATTAGGGACAAGGTGGGGAACCTTTAGTTGATCAGATATATAACCTAATGAGGTTCTGAATTTTGTTTAGATATACCCCCAAGACGAAGTTTCTAACTATAAGACGAAATGTTAGAAACTTCAGAGGGCTGTCTGCGGTGTAGGTCTTATTTTGCGACCATTTATTGCCCTCGCAAAGAGATCCTAGATTATTTATATATCGAAAGTCTAGAAACTCAGAAGGCCTAATGGTCTTTGTGACCTGGAACCTCATTAGGTTATTTTTAGTTGTGTTTTTGAAATTGACCCCTGTGTGGAAATACCCATTAGCAGGTCACAGGGTTAAATTACCTCCTACTGGTCTATTTTTGGACGACACAAGACGTCACAAACACATAACATATATAATGATGATGAATAATGATGAAAATGAAGGCCTTTTCTACTTGTGAACAGAAAACTAGCACACCCACCACAAATATCAAATTCATTGGTGTGAAAACTAACACACAACCTTTTTTTGACGTTGTGGTTGGGTGAATTAATTTCTATTCACAAATATAGGGGTTCGGCCAGTCAGCACACTAAATAGATAATTTTTCGTGGGCATAAAATCGCCCCCTCCCATAGGCAAATTTTTGCCTTTCATAAGATTCGAACCCCCAATCGCAATTTCCGCAGCCATTACGTTAAACCTCTCTGAGCTATCGATACATATATATAAAATATATTGAATTTATTTAATATATACTTAACAAAAGCAGCATTATACATTTTCTGACTATGAAAGAGCACGTAATTCTGCATTTTATTTTTTCTCTTTTATTATTATAGAGAAAAGGAATATTTTCATTTCGCATTGCAATATAAAAGAGAAAAGTAATGCAGTACTCTTCGCCAACAAAGGCGTGTGGCTAAACTAAATGATAAAAAATATATATTTTGAAAACATTATAAATAAAATCTACAAATAAATTTATTTTGTATACATTAAACGAATTGTTCATTACAATGTGAAGGAAGCCTCTGGCAATATATAATTGTGTATCACATTTGACTTCAAGTTATATACATGACCATTTTCCCAATACCATCTATGACCTAAATTACTACAATATGCATATGCTTTATACAAGAGACTACTGTCCGCAAAAAGAAAATCAATAGTCGTATGAAAATATATATGCGTTCTTAAAACTATGAAATATACTTAGACAAGCAGATACAAATGTGAAAAATAGCAGATCATAGATTTTCTTTCTTTGTTTCACTAACTAATTAATAAAAAAAACTGCTCAGATTAAAATCTATGGCACGAAATATATATATATATATATATATATATATCGCAATATTATTATACAGTTAGATACGGCTTTGAGTTTAGTTACGTAAGGACACATTAGATCATTTTTCGCAAATTACAAATAAAGGGCAACTACACAGGTTTTAAAAAATGCTGTTATATGTTTTAAAAATTTAATATGTTTTATATTTAACTAATAAAGAACAATTAACTGATTAAAATCAGATATGAGCAACAAATACGTTAATATATTACCAACCTTTTGACTTATTTATTTTAAAGTCTAGACATATGTTCGACAACTCGCGAATGATTTTAAACTAATACTAGCGTTATTATCTCTCTTCTTAAAAATAAGTAGCAAAAGAATTTGTGAGTTAAATCTCTGATACTATGGATAATATATCAACATTTGCGATTAAGCATCTAATGTTTTCATGAAAGTATAACATAAACTTAATTCTACCAGATACCTTGCGGCGTCTTTCGAATAGTTCTTTCATAGCGACTTTGTTTAATAAATATTTGCTACCTTTTGCAAAAACTTTTGATCTGTCCAAATCTATTATAACTTTAGTGTACATACTTTGACTTATGGAATTAAGTTTATTTCATATTTTGATGAAAGCGCATTTCTTAAACTTTCGAAATATGGGAAATTCTTGCTCTCGTCTGTTCTAATAAGAGAAAGTTTTATTCTATCAAATTTACTAAAAGAAATGCCTGACACTTCGTCATCAAATTCAAAGGACAACTGTTGGTTAAACATCATTAAAAGTTTTACTTTATTTTTAATTCCGTCCGCTAATGTCAAATTTTCAAACATTATTTCTAATACTTAGACAATATTACTTAAATAATGTCCAAGAGCGAGAGTATTAATTCCGTCTTTGCAATACCTTTTATCATCAAAATTACTTAGTCCACGTTTTATAATTGTATTCGTTTCAAGCTTATGATAGTTTGTTCGAATGACATTGGTTTTAATAAAGGTGACGCTATTGTTAAGAGCAGCTTTAAAGTCCTCAAAATGCATCATCTTTTTTACATATCCTCTAGGGATGCCTTTAGCTTTCTTTGTCAGTTTATTGTCGTCTAATATAACAGCATACATTTTGCTTCTAAGTCCAACAAACTCTCTAACCGGTACAAACATAAACTCGTCTTTCATTTTTCCTATAACTTTCTTGTTAGAATTGTCATGAAATCCACTAGAAGTTGGATAATCTGATAAATCGAACAGATCTTTATTATCGTAAATATCTTGATAGACATTTTCACATTTTATATTGTACACCAGAGAATCCGTATCAGTAAATAGCAGCTCCGAATCTGGCCACATCTTTTTGGTAAAATTATAATGAAAATCGTACATCAACCACTTTGATATATCAAGTACAGCTGCACCAACATAGATTGGCTTATTTAACTTTAAATTTGTCTTTCGTCGTTGTATTGCGGCAAGATTTTCATTAAATATTTTCATACTAACAAAACCATCGTCACTAACTAACTTATTTCTGCGATTAATATCATTAACAATTTCGAGAGAAACTCGACGACGTACGTTTTCCATAGTCTTTCCAAACACTGAGTTGTTCATTAACTTGAAAAAGTTTTTCTCAAATTCGGTTGTAGCTACGGCACGACGTTTCGTATTTAGGTTAATATAATCCGCCATCCACTGCGATTGATTAAACTTTAGCACACGATGGACTTTTCTCAGAATTAGTCCAGCATCTACCGCTTGCTTTAGGTTTTTGTAATGCATGACGTAATTTCTTTTATCTAACAAATTTGGAACTAACTTGTTAACGATAGAACATTTTGCCGTTGTCATAGCTCGTTGTTTAGGTGATAATAAACTGTAATCAATCGGCATTGATTCTGCGCAAAATGGATAGTCTTTATGTAGATCGTGTAACGAACTGGGGTAGTCTAGATCAACTTCAAGAAATTGAGAAATTGGTTTGGAGTTATCCAATGAAACCCCCCGCAATGCATTGCCTATCCCAAGTCTTTCCCGTACAAATTCACACAGTCGATATAAATAATGTAACTCGACGGAAGATTTTTATCATAACTTTTTAAGTATTTATTATTAGCAGCTGCATATTTTTTATGACGCTAATTCCGCCTCTGATGCCTTTTTCAATAAAGTTAAACATATCGATATCTGTTAAGAGTTCTAATTCTATCTCGCTAGTTTTAAGTAAAGCGTCCCAAGACAGCCCAGGAGCAGAATAATACCAACAGGGGTCTAATCCGTAATTTACATGACTAACCTGACGAAAATTCTCGAAAACATCTGCTAGCAATAACACATCAGTTTTTAGATATAAATCGTGATAATCGCCAAATGTTTTGCAGGCGAATTTAGTCCACATATCTTGCGCATATTTATACTCGTCGTCGCTGATGTTCTCGTTCTTGAGCTGCGAGTAAAATTTATCTTTGTCAGGTAGAGAAGTTTCACTAAATCTGCTCCAATCGTCAAGATACTCGTAAGGAAAGATACCTTTTTTTGTCAGATGGACATAGTTTTCTCCGAAGCAGCTGCGCAGATTATTGAAAATACTGCAACCTTTAACGAGCTCGTCTAATGATGCCGCCATAAATTGCAAGCTGTCGATGAAGCGTAATTTGCCGAGGGTCACCGACATATACTTTTCAAAATTATTTGGAATACATTTTATCACGTTATTTAGTTTTAGTTTAGCTTTAATGTCTTTATCACCAAAAGCTTCCACAATGATATGACTGTCGTAGCCGCGAAAGTTATGCAAAATAACTGGAATAAAATCTGGAGCATGAAATTTCAAATTGCAACTGTTATGCGCAGCTCCGCGATACTGACCGGTCAAATGACAGTGATCTCGCACCTTGGAGTCTGCCAGAGGTTTTTCACAAATATGGCAATTAACCGCCTCATCAAAGTCGAGTTGTTGTTTAGACGTTATTCTGATCGGAGCTGTCCTAAGTAATCTGTTAGAAATTGTATTAACTTCGTCTATTAAATTTTTCAGCAACCAAACGGCAGGATTTTCACCTCTATATAACCTTATCGGAGACGAAAATCTATCGCTGGCGCAACAAACTACCTTATAAGCTACGCCGCAAGGAATATGCTGTTGTATCTTTCTTGTACTTGATTTGTTCGGATCATTTTCTGCTCCAGCTACGGGAACGAGTAGACACTCGAAATCGGCGTAAATAACAAAGGGAATACTCAGCTTATGATTATAGTTTTTAAATTTTAATATTTTATCTTTTTCGCTAGGCATAGTTATTTTTTGAACATTAACGCAGTATTTGAGATGGACCTGCAGTCTGTCATCGCTAGAAAAACCGTGCAAACATCTGTAACAGAAGTATTTCTTGTTTTTGTTTTTACTGTACTGTCCGCCAACTAAGCCGTTAAAGTTCTTTATCCAACAGTAATGTCCCTGAAAAAATAATAAATTTATTGTCTTTTGCGAAGCACTTTCTGAGATGTATCTAGGGTAAACGTTTTCTCGTTCGTCTAGTCCGAAAACATTTACTGAGATACCGTTTTGTTTTTCGAACTTTGGTATATGACTTTCTGCTACTGGAAAGTTGATGCCATCAAAATTGAGTTCGTTCTTGTGCGGAAAGTACTTGTTGACGCGATCGGAATTCTGCTCTTTTGGAAACATTGCGGAAAGAATAGACCACTGGAAACATTTGTTGTCGTTGTTTTTGACATTTATACAGCACTTTTTGTTCTTAATTTTTTTAGGAAGGTCGACGTACCCAGTGCCGCGAAGTACGTTATATTTCGCCGTGTGAAATAAAACTGTTTTTATCATTTCGAATTTCCAACCTGACCGGACGAGGTAAATTCTTCTAGTTTTTTGTTTATTTCCTGGTGTATTTCATCTGCGACCATAGCAATGCCTGTTCCGGTTAATATTTTTCTCGATTTAGCTGTTAAATATGGTTCCGAGATTTCGCTTTCAAAAGTTTTTGTTTCTTTGACCGCGTGTAACTTTGATAAAATCATCTGATATTGGATTATGATTTTGATACTTTTATTAACTGCAAGTTCTCGAACTGTAACGGGTTGTAAAAGATGATATAAATTTGTAGAGGTAAACTTAGCTAATATGGTCTGATTATCAAGTTTGTAACTGTTGTCAAATCCTGAAAATGCCGAGGCATTTTTTTCGGATTTGATAATGCTCTTTTTAGCGATGTCGCTCAATTTCAACATTATATGAATATGGTAATATTGTTATTTAATTGACATTTTTCATACTTTTAATTAGAGATATAAAATGTTGTATATATATAATGACAGAAATCTTGAGATATATCTGACAGAAATCTTGAGACAGCGGAAGAGCAAGAGATGTATCATATACATCGAAATACAACTTGTACGCTGAAATGCATTAGGTTATGTTATCAACATAGCAACTAAAAAAGCTATTGTGGTACCAACTCCGGCTGGGATATTAATTTCAGTAAAGGGCGATGATGCAGAAAGAATTGATATGTTTAGAAAAGATTTTATTTATACCATGTTTGTTGGAGATATTCCAGATGGAGAGCGAGTATATTGAGCAAATGGTGCAATTGCAGATAATAATATCGAAAATTTAGGGTTACAAAACGAATATCAACCCCACCCAAAGCTTGATTTATATGAAAGCAAATGATAAGGGAATTATTAGATATATAAAAACTAAAAAACCATTAGGAAATTTGCAGATAAAAATGGCTATTTACAATAAGTTGTGTACGTGGGAACTAAAACAGATTTTTTGTTTTATTATAGTCACGTTTTGTTTATGAAACTTTTAATGGCAGTATTATTCCAAATGGTTAGTTATTGACCACATTAACAAAATTAAAACCGATAATCGCATTGAAAATTTAGATTTGGTTACGTCAACACAAAAAAAATACGTAAGAAGAGGAGATGGTGGTAGTGCTAACATTTTAAAAATCCAAAAACCATTTTTCAATAAAATCTTGAAACTGAAACTGAGAAATGAAATTTAAATCATTTATTCTGCCGCAAAATATCATAAAATTGATCCTCGTGCAATAAAATTTGTAGCTGATAATAAAAGAAATCGGCAACGTCTATGATAACATTTGATAGATTTAGTTTTAGATACGATAACTAATGATATATTCAAATCGTTTTTCGTGAGATACAATTATGACCAAATTCCATTACATCGTCGCGATTTAATCGTATTGTCATTATTTTATTTGTATCAAGTTTTATTTTATCCGCCGCTGTTAACAAAAATTTATCAAATTCGCCTGATGCTATCATAACGTCAACGAAATAAAAATTATATCCCAGCAAGCAATTTCGAACTGCTTCGGCTAATTCTTTTTTGTTTAGAATATTAACTCTACAATGATATTTTATTTCCATAATATATATTAATTAGATAAAAGATTATTATTATAATGAGCTTAATCGAGAGGTTGGCTCAGATATATTCGGAAGATTTTGTTCCAGTTAATAATGTCACCGATGACAGATTTGCTGATTTCATCGACCATACTGAAAATGATATATTGTATAACTATGACGATGACGATGAAGATGATGTTGTCGTTAGCAAGAAATATTTAAGTAGACCAACAACTGGGCGATATGATGTTAAGTACCACATTGCCAAAAAAATATTAAAATTTAATTTTAGCGTTGCCGAGCACCAAATATTTTGGCAGCTTATAAGACCTTTTCTAAACTTAAAAGTACCGGGACAACAAAGAAACATAAAATACGATTTTATTTTTGTTAAAATATTTAATTTAATGACAGTCGATGATGCGAGAAAATTGCACTTAATTTCTTTATGTAAACCTGTAAAATGTAAGTCAGTACGGATAAAATACGAGCAAATTTATAATATTATTCAGTCGATGCAATAGACTTAGTTGGTACCCAACTATTAAATTTATCGCTATATCCGCGCCATTTAACTAAACTTTTGTTGCCGCGCTTTCTAATAACTTTTTCGATAACAAATATATCTTGTTCTGTTTTTTGAAGTTCCTGTTCGTAAAAACTGCCAGTTATAGGTTCACCTAGCAAGTCTTTCAGCGAATATGTAACTGGTATTGTTAAAAGTACTTTATCAACAACAAATACTTCTTCGCTCCAGTTCGGAGTAAATCCCTTTTCAAACGTTTTCTTAGTCAATGAAATTCTAACTTTATCGCCAACTCTAAATTTATGTCTGCGGTACATGTTTTCGTTTGCTAGTATTGGATTTGCAAGTGCGTCATTTGGTGACATTTTAGTGGTTCGGTGTTTCGTGTTATTATATTCGTCAACAAGTTTCTGTAAGTTGTCAATATATTTATTCGTGTTTTTAGCTGTCAAATATTTATGAATGTTTTCGTTAAGCGTGCGATTAAATCGCTCGACAATGACGCTTTTTCCCTCATTTCCAGTAACATAGATTTTAATATCATTTTGCTCCAAAAACTGCTCGAACTTTTTGTTAAAAAAAACTCTGCTCCGTGATTGGTCCAGATTCTGTTCGGTTTTCTTACTGTAGTTGTTATTATGTGCTTTAGCGCGTCAATCATTGATGCCCCCGTTTTATCCGAAACTGGTACACTAAATGCATATTTACTAAAAACATCGACAACATTAAAAAGATATCTCTGCGGATCGCCATCAGCTCCAACGTTAAATTGAGCTAGATTTGACATATCAACTAAATATATCGCCCAAATATCATCAACGGCATTTGCTACAACTTTACGTCGCGGAAGCTTATTTTTTAGGTCTATGTAGTTCAGACGCTAGCGACGCTGGGTCATCGTATAAGTCTTCGCCGAGTCCAAGTTTATATTTTGTTCCAATAAACCCTGTACCAGTCTTCGGTCGACACGCTCTCGTATATTTTCTGGTTTCATTTCACTAAGTTCGTCTAACATCACTTTGTCGCAACTGTGTTTTGTTTCGCCACTAGGAAGATCAATATCTCTGTAGCAGATATCATGACGCATCGCTATTGCATCAACCTGATTGTAAGGTTCTTGTCCTGGCAGCGGATTATCATTTTCGTCAAGCTGCTTATCAAGCGGATTCCACGGACCAGTATATTTATGACCTGGCAATGTCCAACCGACTTTCGGTTTCGGCAGTTTGCCAATTAATTTATGTATATATATCCCCTTTCCAATTATTTCTCTGTTGTTGCATTTCTGGGAATATGTAACAATTATATTTGCTCTAAACATAAATCTCTATCAGCGTCGCAGTTGCACTTCATTATTTATTTATAACTGACAAATGTGTTGATTTTCATCAAATTTGTTGATTTTTATGGGGATTTTGGTCGATCTTTGCAATGAAATTATATCATTTTGCTAGTTTTCGTTAGGTCAAAACCCCAGGAAGGTTAACGGGAAATAACATTACGTTTTTCATTTATCGATCAAAATCTGGTTTTGTCTGTTTTTTATCGCAAAATGATCATAAAAATCTATAAAATGCAAACAAAATAACTAGAAAAAAAACGGATTTTGATCGATAAATAAAAAACGTAATGCTAATTCCCGTTAACCTTCCTGGGGTTTTGACCCTCAAAAAATAAGAAATATTACTAAAAATATAAATATTGTTTTAGACGTTTACTAAAATAACGTCCCTGATAACATCGGGGAGGGGGAAAGCAACCCGCCCCGGCCTTTGCTGCTGACAAGAACATATTTTTTCTTTTACCACAGATTGCGCAAATACTTTGAAGCATTATTCTATTATTTTTTGTCTTCCCCGTGTTTTCGTCTTTGTTTTTTGTTTTAGTTTTACACTTGAGACAATATGTTGACATTGTTATATCAAGGAGTTTAGATAAAATTAATCGTCATCTTATCATTAGCGCGAGAAGGTTGTTTATCAAATTGCAAAATAAACTTTAAAAATTCTGGATTTTTAGTGATCTGTTTAAGGAACATAACGCAATAATAACCGCAAGCGGAAGTTCCAATTGGCTGAGTCTGATTAGAAGAATAATTTATTATTTTGTATTTACTCATATATCGTTTAACCGCATCACTCGGTGGAATTCCGAACGAGTCGAAATAATTGTTATCAAAAACAGCTACCCAATGTGTACCAGATCCGTCATTAAAATCTTGTATATTTATAACGCAAGAACCCTGCAATGCTAGAGATGTAAGTTCATCTTTGGAATAAACTCCGCAAAAATTTTTTACTTTTTGTAATTTATCAAGTATATCAAAATTACTTGACGCAGGAGATTTTATCTCCTTGTTCCTGGCAGCATTAGTCCTCGTCTTCGTCCTAAAACAACCGGCAGTAGACTTCCCGATAATCCTGCCAGTAATAGGGCTATTGGAAGAAATCCACCTTGTGTCTTTTTTTCGTCGGTCTTTTCCTTTACGTGGTTGTCTTTTTTTCTAACAGTTTTTTGTTTAGGCATTATATTTAATCTTTAGACAAAAATGTTCTTTATGCCACCGCCAAAGACATTGCTTCTGACAATACCACTACCTTTAACTGCCTTTTCTGATGGGCCATGTACTGCTCCTGACGCCGCTGCTATCCCTAATGTTCCAAGTACTGGCAAAATTTTAGGCAGTAATGTTTTGGCTATAACTGATAGTGCCGGACCTAAGAAACCGCCGTCCACCTCAATGCGTTGGGACAGCGCAGTTATTTGTGCAGCGCTCAAATTTAAAACGAAAGTTTTTTTTGCGATCGTATTTATTCGCTTGATTTTTGGTTAACAATAATTTTGTTAAAGTCCCCAAAGCACTCGGGTTGATCTTCAATGAAACCGACCTCCGCTTCGCAACAGCAGCTGTTAATTTTTTAACTTGGCCATCGGTTAAATGTATTTCTTTTATAATATATTTTGTCATCTTATATAACGATTACAGATTAAACTTGTATTGTCATTTTACCTCCAATGGAGTCGATTGTCACAGATCTGTCGCTTATCACTAATGCATATACATTTAACGCTGCTGAAGCTGTGGAGCGGCAGCGAGCGTCCAAGTAACCTCAATATCAGCTGTACTGTCAACACCTCGCTCGCTATGTTTACAAACGTCAAAGTAAAATATCGGATAAAGTGTACGAAATTCTTCTACTGATATCTGAGTTCCGTCTGCAGTATTTTGATATTTCTGCATTGAGTCGAGCAGGTACATGTTGGGTCTAGTAATGTTTTCATTAGTGTCATCTGCAAGATTACATTTGATCGCTCTTTCTGGATATTGCTTTGAATTTATTCTAGCATAAATTTGTCTAACATTAGCGCTATCAAATATTCCATTTTTTGTGTTTGGCTTCCGCGTCGATCTTGTCTCTGGAATACAACAAATAAATGACGCGGCAGCTGTTCACTCGATGTTGTTGTAACTCGCCATGTGTAGCTTGTGGTGTTTGTAACTGCTGTTTGATACATTTTATGTTGTTGAAAATGAATTTGATTGGTGCGTTTTTCTAGCATACTATCTAATTCTAATGACTTAGTGACCAACGGAGTTATTCGTGGCATCCACAGCGCAAGTTTGTTTATAATAAATTGTTCATCAGCACCACCAAATCTAAATAGGCAAACAGTTTGTTCTGCTCGATCTAAAATAAGCGTATGTTTAACTCCGCGAAATACTTTATTATAGTCTCTGCAAAAGCCAAATATTGTACTTAGCGGCAATATCATTGTAATCTGACGTGATACTGCTGCGAGTGCTCTTCTTTAGAAAAAGCTTCATTAGTAACGTGATTTTTCTTTAAGCATTTGTTAACTAATTAAATCTAACATTGCAGTATCATTATCAGCTGCTCCTGGTGGTGTTATATAAAGATTATTACAAGCTGCAGTAAGTGAAACTCTTACAGCGTCTACATTAGCGCCTGCAGCTGGTGCTGCTATACCTAGCGAAACTGCATTAGCAATAAGAAAATTTCTTACGATTACAGCATCTGCAACAGCATCAGCTCCAGCAAAATACCTTCCTTTTCAAAAAAAAAATTCGCTTGATCTGCTGTACCATGTCCAGTATCTTTAAAGCATATCATATTAGTTGCAGTTGATTTGGAGTAATCGTAGGAAAACAAAATAATATTTAAAGCTGTACTTGCAACTTGTAAGTGATTTGAAATATCTTCTACAGTTTGATTGGCCAGCTGATATCGAGCACTTCTAAATAAACACCAACCATTATTTATAAGAGCTACTTCTATTCCAACCGCAATTGCAGCAGGCGGATTAGCTGTTGTCATAATCCGACCACGAACTTCCAACATTGCTTTGTGAAGCAGTATAAATACTTCCTCGTCTTTTGTATTAAATGTTGTAACGCCAGCCTTGTTAAGTTCGTTAGAATTTTCATCGAGATATTTAACATATTCAGATTCCGTTACTGCGTCATCTTTGTCAGAAATTTCTGCAAATTCGAGATAATTTTTTACAGACATTCTTTTTTATTTTATTAGGTTATATAAAATTATTGCGGCGCTGTAACTTTAAATATTAAATTTTGTATAATCTGCTAGCCTTTTGGTGATAAAAGTTTTTTCGTTGTTGTTATCATCGCTGGTTGGGTTTCTTTTGTTGGTGCGATTTCTGAAATAACTTGTTTGATTGATGGTTCGCCTTTTATTTTATCAGATATTTTTGTCCCACTGCAGTTCCAGCAGCAGATGCAGCTCCAGTTGCAAAAGCTTTACCAGCGTCAAGTGTGATTGGCGCAACTTTACGAGCTAGTCCTGGAATATTTTCAGCAATTTAAGTAAATATATTTCCGAAAAATCCTCCTACTATTTTTCTTCGATAAACTTTTTTCTGCTTCATCATATATCTGAGGTTGTATAATTTTGTTGTCAATCACGAAGTGATTGTGCGTTGGTGCAAGTAATAAGTAACAACTTCGATATTTAAATCCAACTGTTTTCCAGATTGATCTGTCAATTGCATACTTACTTCACTTATTTGATTTTCAACATTTAGCGGATAAATAATATGACTAATTTGCATCAGAGAACCTGGTGGAACTTCTGGTGGAAAAAAAAAACTGTATATCGCTTGCTCTTTACTTCCTTTGTCTGAATAAGAACCAGATGCAATTGAGCAATTTACCAATATTGAGTTAACGTCAGCTATATTTACCGGATTTTCACCGTCAAACGTAATAGCCTGGTCAAGTCAAAAATAGTATCCTAACAAAATAATTTTCATGTTTGAAATCCTATCAATGATGCAATCTTTTTTGGTAAAACTAAATTAAAATATTTTTCAACGTTATTCTAGCTCGCAATGTATTATAATTCGGTGCTAGCTCAAAATCATCTGCATTCACCATTTATTTTTTGTCATAAGTTCTTTTGTTGTTTTATTTAAATCAGTTATATTATAAGCTCCTTGGGGTATATTTATTTTTTTTTGTTGTATATTGAATGATGTTGTAAAAGTAAATTCAAAAAAACTTTTCATCATTAATAACACAGTTTTAACATTTGCCATAGCATTCCTACAAGTGCATGAAATTAATCCAATTTCGTACTGTTTTTCACGATCGAGTTCTATTGGCGGAATATTCTTTACTGAAAAGTTCGCCCTATCTCTATCAGACTGGCTGGAGTCGAGTAACAATGTTGCTGACATTTATCATTATATTTTTATAAAATTAAGTCGCCGCGATCAAATCGCAGTGCGAAGTATCGTATTCGTCCAATGCTAATAAATTTCTTCATCTCAAATTATCAAGTATGTCGATGATTTCATTGGCGATTTCAGCACCAGCATTTCCCGCTTCTTTCAGTGATATCAATAGCATTAATCTGCCGATCATATCAGTAACTGATGCAAATATTCTGAAGCCTGTTCACGTTTTTTTTTTTCTCTCTATTTCTTTTACACGTTTTTATTAAATAAATCAAATTTTCTTTTAAAAACCACCCCTTACCAAAAGGTTTTGGTCTGCTTGCTTTCTGCTGTTTTTTCAAAAATGCATAAGCTATAACACCATATCGCACTCTATCATAAAGTGGAAGCATTTCTTCCTTTTTAGCTGACTTTAAGTTTTCTAATTTTTTGTCAGCTTCAGCAGTTCGTCTTTTATTATTTCTTTTTAACATATCAATTGATGCGTAAAATCTCTCTCTTTCCCTTATTTTTTATATTATTAATATCTTTTTCTTTTTTTTAAAAATTCATCGATATTCATCATCTTTTATCTCATTCAATTAATTTGTTTTTATAAAAATTTCTTTGCTTTTCAACCTCCATAAACCTTACAGTAAGCTCACCAACTCTCTTTTGTTCCTCTTTAATATTTTTATATCTCCTGATAATCTTTTTATTATATTTTTAATTTCTTGTGTTGTTAATGTAGCTAATCTTCGTTCAAGTTCTAGCGGATTATTTATAAGCCGATCTATTTCAGCTTACCTCGCAGCAGGATCAGCTATATTTGCTGCAAGTGCCTCAGCTAATCTTTTCTTTTTCGCATCAAATCTCTCAATAATTCTTCCAACATCAGCCTCTTGTTTTTCTTTAACTAATCCGAGTAAACCTTTCTCTTGTAAATTTTAAAATTTTTCTTCTGATAGTGGTTTAGTTTCGGGTTGTTTTCTAAGTAAAGCCTCAGTAACTGGTTTGAGAACTGTAGCTGATGTTTTTGCTGCAACATCTTGGCCACGTCGTGCTTGCTGTACTAGCTGTTTAAATTTTGCCTGAGATTGCTCAAGTTTTCTTAGATTTTCGATATGTTTTCTGTACTTTGCTTGTTTTTCCATTAATTATATACTATTTTCTATAAAATATTATTGTAGATAGTTTTCAATACAACATCGAAACATTTTTTTCATCATTTGTTAACTTATCGAATAAAAAGAAATCATATCTATTTGCCGTTGCTTGACGATATAGTTCAATAAATTTATCTTTTGTTACGTCGCCGCATTGTTCGTTCGCGATATTTCTAACGTCAATATTGTCAAGACCTGGAAATAATATAAAACAACCAGTATTTCGCCTAATAAATCTGTCGATATTATAATATCCTTGAGCGAGATAAATAGAATTACATTTCTTATTTCGCGACAGTGAAAAATACGATCTGATTTTATTCATTTCCTCGTTGTTTAGCGGAATATCATCAAAAACAACTATTTTATGTTCGGACGAATCGAGTTGATTAACTGGAATAAGTTCTTCCGGTTGTTTGATTATAAAGAAATCCTCGCCAGATTCAAGATCGTCACGAAGTTTGTCATTATAATTGTTAAGTAGCTCGTACTTATCTTGTTGCGGATTAATTGTGTAAATATAAACTCGATCGTAGTTAAAATTATCTCCGAGAAGTAAATTCATTAGCAAATTTGTTTTGCCAGATCCAGTTCTACCAACAATAAGATAATGACAATCTGGAAGCTCATTGTTATGTTTATGTTTCACCAACCGCTCTGTATCAAAGTTTAATATCGACGATTTTGCCATTACTATTATGGTATATTTTTTTATCAAGTAGTAAATAAATAATGAGTTTTTATTCAAAATTTGAAACATTGGTAGGAGATTCGGCGTCATATAGCAAGGTGACTTATCTAAATACGCAACTCTTGATCAGCTAAAAAATGAAATTACTAATTTATTAAATGTCACGAGTGTAGATCAAAACGAAGTTGTTATTTTTCAAGATAAAGAAGGACGATTAAAAACGAGCAATATACAACTATCAGATGTACTTGTACGAATTCCCACCGCGGTTGTTAATAATATAGTTACTTTTGCTGACCAAGGTAAAATACAAGATTCGGGCAAGTCAGTTAACGATTATGTTAAGAAAGCTGGTGATGTATTTACTGGCGACATAATAATGTCAAGAAAACAAATTACAAATCTTGGGAACCCAACCGCAGATACAGATGCAACAACGAAAAAATACGTCGACGATCAAGAATCTAAGTACGTGTCAGTGCGCGGTGGTATTATGCTTGCATTTCTTAATATGAATAACAATGGTATTACTAATCTTAGAGCACCAGAAACGGATTTCGACGCTGCAACTAAAAAATATGTCGACGATAAAGAAATTCCAAAAAACGACTTCGTTAACGACAATTAATGATGGAGTTGCCGCATTTAGAACAGAGTTTTCTATAATCAATGTACAAACATTTCTAAATTTTCGTAGAAACATTGACAGAACTAAAAATGATTTTTTGGGAACTCCAACAACTTTTATCATTAATCTCGCTGACATTAACACAAGACTTAACGATATCACAAGTGGCATTCCAAATATTATTCAAAAAACTGATCTCATTAAAATTCCTCACAAACAAATTAAAAATATTGTGTACACTGTAGCATCAAAAAACAACATGGTCGCAACAAAATAACACTCTTAAACATATCGCAGAGGTCACTGGTGTATATAGATTGTCTTTGTTTAGTAGTGCAAAGTTTAGTATATTTACAACATTTCCATGGCGTCATTCAACTGATGATTTTTCTGGAACTGTGTCTATTGTGTTAAACAAAGATATTGAGGAAACGTTTATGCTGATAGCGGATAATAAAAAGTTAACCGCAGCTACTTATTGGTGGTGTATTGAATTTGTAGCTGAAACTCCAGAATTAGTTACCTAAAAATATATAAACAAATATTATATAAAGAAAAAAAAATATAGTCGATCATTTCAATCATATTTCAAAAATATTCCGAAAAAAGATGTTGACGCTCTAATGCAATATTACAGATACTATCATAAAAATCTTTGGTGCGTCAAAAAATGTTACAAATACTATACCAAAATACTGCGAGTAATATCATATCTGCCGCTACTAATGACCGGCTCTGGTATAATTTCAAGTGGCGCATCATTAAATCCGTTTTTGTTAATAATATCTGGTGTCGGCGTTTCTCTTGCAGCAGTGTGTAAAAAAGTTAAACCTCGACTTACGACTAAAAGAAATGCTTGCAAAACAGCGAGTATAACCTATAAAAAAATACTCGATCAAATTCGATCTTTTTGCGTGGTATAAAATATGATATGGACGATTTAATACGCGAGTTTCGCATTATTGATAGTATGTTAACAGATATTCTGCCAATGAGAGTTAGCAAATACGAAAAAGATTATAATGAAAAGTAAATGTTTAATTAATTTTGTATAGCTTTAGTAATATCGTTATCGAATAATATATCAACCATATTGTCAATAAATATCATCACATCATCTGCCCATCCCGCTATTCTCACATCGCTTTCAACCGCGAATAACCACACTGATCCATATTTCAGCGATATATGATAACCCACATTTTTAATACAATCGCTTATTATATTAGATTTTATACCAGTATATGCTGACGCTGCTTTGATCGAATTAAATCTTTTACAAAATCTATTTGTTAGATCGAATCCAACATGTCTGATTGAGTATGACATTATATATATATATATAATATATCTTATTTGTTTAATATAACATTTTTAACCAATAAGTTCGTAGTAGTAGTGAATATTGATGTATCTTTTATCAGAGAACCTCCGGCCATAAAACATATTTTTTGTCAGAAAATGTGTTATCATGTAAAAGTCATCGTTTTGAGCTAACAAAGGCTGCTGACAAAATGTTAACTTACAATGTTTTGGGAGGGCCGGGGGTCTCTGATAAAAGATCATCATATATTCAATACTACTACTAGTACATACGAGTTGTCACAGATACAGTTCTCAAAGTTATTTAAATTTGAGGAATAATTCAGGGCTTATCAAACAAGGCGAACCACATTACATCTGCTGTTTAAAATATTAGACTTACCCACGTAGATATTGCGACCATGCCAATCGGTAAATTCCCGTTTGGTTTGAAGATGATATCGTTGAAGGCCCCCACCCCATCCTCCAGCGGTGATTAGGTTTTAAATCATCAAATTAATATTAAACTTGCCAAGTTCTGAGCATTTTAGTTTTTTTTTCTATCGCTAAGGCAATTCATTATAAAAATCAGGAGAGGGAGGGGAAACTCGAGGGAGGAGAGGTAGGCAAATTCAGTGACACTATAATACATTCATATACTTTAATGTGACACGAAAGAGGGCAATCTGCAGTGCCACATTGGTCTTTGCTTCTAGCTTTAGATCATGTAAATATCTTATAATAGTATTACAATAGAAGGTGTAGAATTACTACTACTACTACTACTACTACTACTACTAATAATAATAATAATAATAATGATAATTTAAAAATAATAATACATATAACAAATAATAATAATAATAATAATAATAATTATTATTATTATTATTATTATTATTATTATTATTATTATTATTATTATTATTATTATTATGCATTTTAGATTCATCGTTAGTCTTCCATTTTCTAAAATTGGAATATTGACATTTGTTTGTCTTCTGCAAACGTTGCACTTCTTGCTTCAAATTGTCTAGATATGAGAAAGAGGCCAGGTTAAATAATATATCTGCCAATGAAAACGTTTTTTATCTTTCTCAGAAAAATCGGTAATACTGTCATAAAGAACAAAAGTGCAATAAAACCAATGATTTAAAAATGCAATAATGCTAAGAAAAATGTCCTCTATATATTTTGTAATTGCAATACAAAGAATTGTGTTTGCTGTATCCACTCAGTATGTATTTGTTTAAGCGGAGTAAAACAAATAAAACCAAGCTTATTTTTTGTAGTCACTCCGTGTAAGTGTAAAAGCATTAAAACCAGTCATATTCTCTTCTCAACTGTTTAAATGTTTGTGTAATTGGAATAAAACTAGTCAAAGATCCTCTGGATCCATTCCGTGTGATTTTTTTTTCGTGCGAACTAAATAAGACCAGTCATAATTCTTATCTACTCTACGTATTTGCGTTAGTTTAAAAAAAAACAAAAAAAAAACACTTGCATCCTCTGTATTGACTGTTTGTGTAAGTGCAATAGTGCCAATCGTGTAAGTACAGTGATGCCAATCGTATGCTCTGTATAGACCCTGCTTACGTTTTTCAATGTTGGAAAAACCTAGTTTTTCCTATGCTGATCGTTTTCTCTCTTAGCTTTACATTGTCAGAATATTATTATACATTGTCAGTATTATTCCATATTGCTGTGTTTTATGCTACATGACACGTGTGCCTTATATAGTATCATGTTCGGAACTAATTTGGATGGTAACAAATAAATGTACGCTTGTGTCTTAGACGCAGCAGCTTTTGGTTTAATAAATCTATCTTTGTATGAACTAAACAATGTTTGGTCCATTTGAAAACAAATATGATAAAGTTGACGATATGGATGAATTTACCGAGCCACAAAATAATTTTTCAACCAAACAAACAAAACAAATAAATTGATATCGGCAATGTCTTAAACAAATACGAAATATACAGTATCGAAAATATCATTTAAACAGTTATTTAGGAAATATGTTCATACCTATTTGCAAATTGAATTGTTCAGACTATGACACATGCTTTTTAAAAAGTAGCTAAGAAAGGCATTATTAAAGCCAAGGACTAACCCGTCTCCCTCCGACAGGTTCCATTTTACAAGTCAGTCCAAACACTAAATTCGAATAAACAATACGGCTAAAAAAGAAGATTAATTTTAGAAAATAAAGAGCTTTAAAGCTAATAAGTCATGGCGACGAAGACGACTTGTCTCCCCTTGTGAAATATGTCAGACCGTGTTTGCTTAGCATTTTTCCCTTCTTTCTTGTTTGAGACAACGGTTTTACTTTAGAGATAGAGGTTTCTGTCCCGTGGGTAAAAATAACCGATATTGCACTGACAAATGATTAATTAAACCTAGTTGCGTAACTGTGCTGAAAAGAGCAGATACTGCATTTAGCTCTCGTCCAAAGCTACCTTCATTGTATAGCTTATTATGGAAGTGCGAAAACACACTACTTCCAGAAATACTCTCCATCGTTTCTGGACCGCGATGTTTTTCTTAACTCTCTTGGATCATTCTTTACCTTATTTATTAACCTCCAACTACAGCAAACACTGTTGAAAACACGACTGCTCGTCGAACCTTTAATTCTTGAAAGACGACTGGGTATGGAGAATTATATTTTGTTTTAGGAGAGTTAAGTAGATTTTTTTAGTTCATTTATCTTGAGGAATCTAACATAGATGTTCATAGATGATATGTGTTGTTTTGTTATAAAGGTAAGTATAGTATGTATTATATTAACATGTATTGGAGTAGGCAGGAGTTATCTAGTTTATCTATGTCCTTTCCAAAACATATATACATCGTCCAAAGATTTTTTTACACATATACAAGTATATCTGAAGAGCAAGGTACACCACTAATTCTGTTTTGTTTATTAAATATATTTATTTTAATATAATTCCATTGCAACTATCATTTGGTGGATATGTTTCATAATATTTAGGAATATATCATAATTTGTTTCCTTACTTTGCCCGATGTTACAATTCAATAATAGATCTAGACGTATATAAGGACTAAGCTGATAGACCTAAAAAGTTTGGTATTAAATAAGAGGAAATACAAATGGCTTTCTGTATCTTCATTACCATAACGACATGCACACTTGGAACAGTTAACTACATTCACACTTGGAACAGTTAACTGCATTAACACTTGGGATAGTTAACTACATTCACACTTGGGACAGGTAAATACATTCACACTTGGGACCGTTAACTGCAATCACAATTGGGATAATTAACTACATTCACACTTGGGACAATTAATTACATTCACACTTGGGACAGTTAACTGCAATCACACTTGGGATAGTTAACTACATTCACACTTGGGATAGTTAACTACATTCACACTTGGGACAGGTAAATACATTCACACTTGGGACCGTTAACTGCAATCACACTTGGGATAATTAACTACATTCACACTTGGGACAATTAATTACATTCACACTTGGGACAGTTAACTGCAATCACACTTGGGATAGTTAACTACATTCACACTTGGGACAGTTAACTACATTCACTCTTGGGACAGTTAACTCCATTCACACTTAAGACAGTTAATTATGTTCACACTTAGGATAGTTAACTACATTCACACTGTAAAAATCGGAACTGTGGATATTATATGCATGTTTAAGTTTAGGATGTAAGATTTTAGGGCGACGTTCCTAAATAACATACTAAGTGGATGTTTCATTGGATGGATTAGATGAACATTTGTTTAATATATAGATTAGACGAGCGTATGATATCGTTAGGGTCAATGTTACAAACATAGACTGATGATGTCTGAAACGTCTGAAGTCTGGTAGGTATTGTGCATAATGCACTACAACTGTCCAATCCATTCTTACGATGGACTCAATTTACTTCTTGAATCTTGGACGTATTATCTAAGTGCTGTCTGCTATCCGTCACACTACTGCTTTGATTTCTTCCCGACACCGTGGTTAACAAAGTGTCTTGACCGCCATGGATGTTTCCACAGGATGTAAAGTGTTCGTTGGGTTTTCTGCTGAACAAGCGGAGCCACTGATCTCGAGCCTACAAAATAACCTTTTCAATGCAAGTTTAAAGAAAATATAAAGCTACGAAATTTACCTGGTCGACTGAATATGTGTTCTTGTTAAAAATGAATAATATGGTTTTCGTGTCTTTTAATATATTCCGTACGACTAGATAAGAATCCAGATCAGCCACAAATCATGAAAACACTTATAATAAAAGGTACATGATGCACTAGAAGTGGCCAGTTTTGCATTTGAGCTACATGTACTGTTACACTGTAATATAGATACAAAAATAAACTACTAATCTAAAGACAAAATCAGATCTATTCAAGTATTTTTTAAATGAAAACTGGCTTATGCTTTGTTACACTAGGGACAAAGTTAATAATAATTGTGGAAGGCTGCAAAAGTTATATGTATTGCCTTTTTATTATGCTATGTTATGTTATGTTACGTTAGATTACATTATATTAACTTATATTACATTAAAGCTGCTAAATTGAGTCAATTATTCTTTTCCAGACAAATAAAAATAGCATTTGGAACAAACTTATTTAAAAAATTTAGTTTCATAAAATTTAAGATTTGTTCTGGAAGTGAATTTAACGACAGCAGCTTCTCTATTAGCTGTTGAGGGTTATAAAATGAGATTTACTGTTACGGAAATCACACCTTTAAAAATGTATCAATGTTATTATTTTAGTTTTGATATTAAATCATGGTACCTGTTTATCCCGTGCCGTAAACAGAAGAAATATGAAGAACCCTTGAAAAGCATTCAAGGAGACAAATATATACTGAAAAATCAGTTTAGCTCCACCCAGAGCGACAACACCAAATATCCAAGTTAATCCTGGAAGAAACAGACAGAGCAGTTATCAAAGTATCTTCTTTAGATATTGTTTAAACAGTTATGCTATTCTTGATGTCACTGATGGAACGTGTATTTTATTTGAAGAATACAGTACCTTTATAAAACAACACATTTGATTGAGTATTTATAGTGTTCTGTTATAACGTTTAGACATAGTCTGTGGCGGCCCTGTAGGTGATTAACCCACATAATAACCTTCCATTTAATACACAACAAAAGCAAACTCTAGCTTAATAACTTGCGTGAATTGGTGCTCAAATGCAAATGAACAATGTGTTATGCATCCGACTTAAATAACCTATGGTACTACTGAATCTTCTGTGTTTTAATAAATCTAATCTTATACGTGTGCTCATTTCAAATGAAATTGTTGAACCTCTTCGAATAAATACATACAGTATGTATAAGTTGCATAGAATAAACATTGTTCTGCTTTGTTATTTAATTTAAATAGTTTCTCTGTTAGTTTTAAATTTATTTATTCCATTATTTGTTATTGTAATTTAACTTTGTTTGCTGGACTTGACCTTTTCCAAAAGAAACGAGTTCATTTCTGCTTGACCTAATTGACTTTTTAATTTTTGTTTTATTTCATGTATGTAAACAACTAAAATGACTACATTATTATGTATGGCGATGAAATAATTAACCGAATCAATATTCAGGTACACGTGGTGATCTGGGTCAGAGTGTTTGAAAAATCCAAAATGAATTGTATAGGCGATCATGTTGTAAGTACACAACTCTCTTTAAATCATTCTATAAAGATATGTTTCATTAAGTATTGGTTGTTTTTAGAAAATGCTAATTTGTGACATGAGGTTAAACATAGAACTAAATTATCTTGTGAGTATGATAATTTTACCAGTCGTGATTTAACATCTGGTAATTTAGGTTGTATTATGTTCTGTTCAGTTTGGATTGAATTTTATTTTCCTCAACATTTTTGAATTCAACTTTTTGTTTTCTCTGGAAATAAAAATTTGCTCTGATAAAATTCTTGGATAAAGACATCCATTGGAATTTATATTGAATTCAAACCTGGAATAATATTCTGTGATTCAATAATGGATTGTTAACACATCAGCACTTCAATGACTAAAAGAGACACGTCATCTCTTTTAGTTTGGATCTCATCAGGATTTGAACTAAGTTTCATTCAGGACTTTATTTTACTCAGACTTGAAATTTTACTCCTTGGATTACAATCTGTATTCAAAATGCAATACTGTAAGTTCTTTTTTTCTTCATTTTTTTCACTTTGTAATCTAGGGAAATAAATAATTTGTTCAATTGTAAAAAGTCTTCACTCTTTTCTGTTACTTTTTTAAGAGCACAGACTCGTAACAGTTCCTAAAATATAGCTTATATGAGTAGTGGTGTAAACGTCGCAACATAACCAAAAAAGACCTGAAAATAAGATAGGCTTTCAAAATATTGCAAAATAGAGGCTCATGAAGTCAAATATGTAGCAGTTAACTGCAGTCTAAAGACTGCGTTATATATATATATATATATATATATATATATATATATATATATATATATATATATATATATATATATATATACACATACACTACAAGTATTAACCGCAGTTGATTCAGCATTGATTTCAATGACTCGTTTGTTGGGAAACAGTGAAAAATGTTTGCATGTTATGTGGAATTTGCGAATATATATTATGATCGTAACAGATAATAAAGTAGCACACAAATATATGACTATTTACCCAAAAGAACAAAAATGGAGAGCGCTGCCTTGATATTCAAAACAGATCTTTTCCAGTCAGACTGGTTGCATATTATCCGCTTTGGGCGCCGGCATATTCGAAGAATTACTATTATGAAAATGATGACATTCACAAGAATGATCAGGCATATGGGGATCACAAAGGCGTAGTACAGAGCCTCCAACTTCATCCAGCAACTATATAATAATAATAATAATAATAATAATAATAATAATAATAATAATAATAATAATAATAATAATAATAATAATAATAATAAAAATAATAATAATAACACTAATAATAATAATAATAATAATAATAATAATAATAATAATAATAATAATAATAACAATGATATTAATAATAACACATCTTATGTTTCTTCCATTAATGCATGTACTAATACACACATTCAGCTGCTATCAATGTTTATGTTGCCACCAGCTGCTACCATTAAAGGTAATACTACTAAATTAAACTTGAATTGATTGCATTAAAATGCATGAGTAAATGTTTAAAATTAAAGGTCAATTTCTGGTTGCTTTGTTGAGGTGTATGCGTTATCAGCGACCGGGTTCCAGCTTAATGAAACAACTTAAAGTATTTCTGCAACATACAGGGATGACATTCAAAACTTTGTCGAAAACCTTTAAATTGCGTAAATAGTGAGAATCGAACTTACAACCCCAATCCTCCGTAGTACAGATTATAGTCGAAAGCTAGAAGTGCAATGACTGGTACCAGAGGAACTCCTGCAACATATTTTAAGATAAATAATTCTTAGAAACTTCTGAAAATTTTGAAAATGATAGTGAATGGTACAGGAACAGTTAATAAATGCGCAGATATGTCAAGATATCTACATTTCATATTTAGTATTTTCTTAACTTGTTAGTGTAGTTATTTATATTGCTATCACAGTGGTTTTCAAAGTTTAATTTGTGCTCATTGGTATCTTTAGTCTTATAATTAAAAACTTTTTTGTAGTAATTAATATGTGTAATTAAATCATCATTTTAAATGTCTGTTAACGTTAAGCATTCACAAAACACACCACACTGTCCCAAATCCTTTTGTCAAAGCGAGATAAAAGACTGCAAAAGTTTTGACAATGCTTTGTGAAGAAAATAATAAACTATGAGGCACGTAATTGTAAAATCACTATGGCCGCCTAGAAACACTCAAGTTAACGCAAATGTCCCGGTAATAATTATAAACGCTTTGGAAAAGCTGTACATCATTACTTTACTTGTGCACTGAGCTAGATTCTTTCAGACTTCTAACGCTTATTTCATTGATGGTAGAACCATATATATATATATATATATATATATATATATATATATATATATATATATATATATATATATACATATATATATATATATATATATATATATATATATATATATATTTCCTATAATGACTTTGCTATACAGTAGTGTGCCATCTCTAAATATTTGATGAAACTTACCCCATGCCGGTATCAGAATCTTCATCAAGAAATTTGGTATGTAAGTTCCGAGAACCTTGACAAATCGAAGGTATTGTAAAACCCCTTCCATCAGCATCCACATAAAGGCGGCAAGTATGAAGTAGTGAATTAGGACTGATACAGCAATACAGGGAACGTAATACTCTGTCCGTTTTATTCCCACTAGAAATATGATTGAGTAGCACAGCATCGAGATACATAGACAAAAGAGAGTCTGTTGGCCTCTTCCTCTGCGTAGATTCCTGGAAAGGTAACACAGATTTTATCATGCGAATGATACATATCTGTGTCGTGTTTGGACAAGGATATAGGGAAATCAAACTGCTTCCAAGCGTTAGACACTATATAGTGCTCATAAAATATTCAATTTAGCACATGTCACAGGATAGGGTTTCAGTGAATTGTTACGTTAGTGTTTCTAATCACAACGCTTAAGCTATTCAGTAATCCCAAGAGTCGAAAAATATATTTCCTGTATAAAAATATATTACCTGTATAAAAATATATTACCTGTATAAAAATTTTCTTGATTTATGAAGTTCTAATAAGACAGTTTTAAAGCTATTCGAATCATACATATACAACTTGGAGATTTAATGTACGATTGTCGAATCTGTCTATACTAATAAAAAGGGAAAATAAAGAAAGGTAGTTGTCGATCAATAATAGAGCGTTGTCTGCATTCATGAAAGTTCAACTATCGGGAAACATAGATTGTAGGTGGTTTACAGCGGCTCTGGGACATATTTGTGTCATTTTAATGACGATCTTATACCACAACCAATGCTTTAGAAAACACTTTAGTTAAATAATTTGTAGTGGAAATTAATATTCGTTTCAAATAAAACAGATAGTTTTTAAAGAAAGAATTCTAGATGACACACATGCCAGAGGTTATCGTACCTGAAACACAAAAACGTTAGGATGCTCAAACTAAGCCCAATGATAGAAAGAATCAGTCCAACATATGTTATGAATTCAAGAGTTTGTTCGTGCTCGGGAGGAATAGACTTGGCCTCTAAATCCTGGAAATAATACATAAATTTGGATTAGAGTTAAAAAAAACTAAAGTCAATTTTAATGTTTTGTTTCAATTTCGATTATCAGCTAAAAATTTGAACTTCATATTTTACAGGGACTGTAATGTCATGATGCATGTTGAAAATCGATCACGCAATTCATGACCGACATTATTCGAGCCAAGACCTTGCACGCATAGTGTTAATAGATTATCGAGCTTGAGAACTTCTTCAATCCTTCAAAATAAGACAAATAATTATTGAAATAACGAATCTTAAACAATATGTAACACACTATACCTTTGCCATTGTTTATGAATATGGACAAAACAGATATAGTTGATGATCCAGCAAACTTATTGGATTGGCCTCTGCTTCATGTCGTTCAATATGAGGTATACTTGTTTACCGAGCTTTATATTACGGTACAAAGAAAGTTTGATGTTGATGTCTGACTAAATTACAATAATAGCCATCAGAATAAGATTAGATCGTATACGGGATAGATGAAAGGACCAATATTTCAAATGATCAAATTAATCTTCCATTGTTTGTGCGAATTATAAAAATCCAGCCTGATGGGATACACCTTTAACCACCAGATAAACATATGAGAAGGCGATCAATTAAAACGATTTAGCTACAAACATGCAATTGCGTACAATGTACATATACATAGAATCCTTTCAAAATAAAAAAACGTTATCTTTTCATTTCCAGTAATTATGTTTAAGAAAAGAACAACATTCACTATTTTAGATTTTTTACATGAATATAAAATACCACCGCACACAGGTAGGTTGGTCAAGGTAATGATGAAATAAGCAGTTAATTATAATCATTGGTCTCAACAAATATTTATATATGGACATAATAAGCTTTCCGCAATATCTATCAATCTATCTATTTATCTATCTTTTATATATATATATATATATATATATATATATATATATATATATATATATATATATATATATATATATATACATACACCCACCAATACGTAGACTGTTTGACCGGTTTCGCATTATTGCTTCATCAGACTAATTTCAAACTGAATTCAATATCAGTGTTTCATTGTTTATCGTCATTAAATACTTTCTGTTTCTAAGTGATAGTAACTATACGTAATTGTTTTATTCTTGAAAAATTAAATCGTAATCTTTAAATAATCTTTATCCATCAACATTGGGATCTACTGAAATTATCGTGTAATCAAATGTTCAATCGCTACACAAAAGCAAACCCACACTTCCTTATAAAAGGACTAAATATCTTAAATATTTCCTATTTATTTCTAAACTAGAAAGAAAAGATCATATAAAAAGTGATCATCAATAAATGTAACAGATCTAGATGTTTGCATTGAAAAAACTTCTTTCAGTAGTAATAATGCGAAATAACCTGTTAAAACGCATTGTGATACTAATTGTGCAGCATCAAATGATTTTTATTTGATCACATGCAAAAATTGTGGTAGCCAATAGATTGGACAAACCCAACATAGATCAGATACAAAAAAATATATCGATCAATCTTTATCATCTCATATTGCCGCACATTTTAACGCCAGTTCACATACTTTGCAAGATTTTTCATTTCAACCTATTGTTATAGCTGATTCTGATATGGAACGTCTTTTAAAGGAAACATATTGAATTCACCGTCTTCATTCTGAATATCCAAAATGTCTGCCTTTCAAAACTTTATATCACATTCATAAACCTTTGTAATCATAATGGGTTATGTTCTTTAAAGTATGTTAAAGATTAGCACTTAAAGCATGTCCCTTATTACAATCAATTATTTAAGAATAGTTTTATATTATAATAATTTATAGAATAACTTAAATAGTGAAAGTTGTAATCATAATATACTAAAATTTTGTTTACTAATTTAAAAGGAAGAGTTATAATGAAATAATTGTTCTATATACTATGATTATTTATTTACAGAAAACTTAATTATTTATATTTTATAAGTATTATGCGTAAACGTTTTATTATATAAATCTAGTGCTATATAGAATATTGAATAATCTTCAATAATATGTCGAGTGCTAATATATAAAAAAATAATGCATTATGCATAACTAGTCATCTCTATTTCTCTCTCTCTCTTTATATATATATATATATATATATATATATATATATATATATATATATATATATATATATATATATATATTATTTTTTGGTGACAGGTTATACTCTAAGGGTCTAATGTATTATAAGAAAAACATTGACGATTAGTCATTATATATCATATATTTGCCAAGATGAACCATACGATTATACACATTTATAGACTTAGACATTTATGAACAACACAAAAAGTATTGGAATATCACAAACACCTATAGCACCTACAGAGAATTTTGTATGAATTTATGAAAGTTTTCCTGAACCCAATCGTCAAGCTATTACGAGGATAACACTATGCGGGTTATATTTATCAAAATAAATATATAATGTCAATGAGTCATAGCGATATGATTGTATTATGTGTAACACCCAAGAAAACCAATTTTGTTTCTATGTAGTAGAGACAATATTCTAAATAACCTATATGACCATATGTTGTTTATGATATAAAGGGGTAGGATATGAATTTTGTTTTGTTTTGTTTTTTGCAAATAAATATTTTTATACAATCATCTATCACACAAAATAATTTGATAAAGATTCCGTGTTGAAGTGTTGTTAGAAGGTATAAAATTGAAATCGATTATTGTGTGAAGCTGTTATTGATTCTTACCAACAATAGGGCAAAGTTTGTCAGATGATTGCAGGTACAAACATGTATTTTCTGGTCTATGGTATGATTGCATCCATCACTTTCCCATCCACCGCCATTTTGATTCAATTTGTAATTCCAATAACCACAGACGACTCCGCTGTCTTCCTACAACGATTATTCATACAATATTTCATAACAAATCTGTTTTCGCACAATCGTAAGTAAAGAAAACAATGAATGTACGAAATCATAAGATTAGAAGCAGTGATTCACAATTAAACAAATAATCAAGCAAGCAAAATGGACGACAAGACCCCATAACAAGCAACAATCCCCCACATTGTTTTGAAAAGCCTTAGAGACTTACTTGAGCGTTATAATTGAACAGTGGTAATGCAATGAACTACACGGGAAATGCCCCTTTGGACCAACGCAAAATTACGGTTCAGTCTATAAACTTGTGTAGACGGTGTACATTATTAAGATTTACAATATATAGCTGTAATATGCCGTTGATTTCCAGGAAGCTTACTTCTGAGGGAAGAAAGACTGCTCTCACATAGTGCTTGCCAAGGTGTGTTATGGACACTCCATTCTGAAAAAGCTTTGCTGCCATTATCTTGCTCACTACTTTATATCTCTCACTTCCGGCTCTAAACAGCACATCATTCAATATTACTGTCATTCCAAGTTTGTTTTTGGTTGCTGCAATAAGTTATATTTGAATTTGTTTGGTTTCCTTTTATAATGAATAAGGCAACATTACAATAGTTTAATTTATCATGTGACACCTTTATATGAATTTAAAATTTAATAGAACAAACAGCGTATTAATATGTATGGAAGACTTCACATTTAAATGATTATCGTCAGTTCCTCAGTACAAATTTTACGACACAAAGCCCAATCTTTGTGTTTTATTCCGAGAGTTTTAAATGATATGAATTTAGAATGAGATGAACTTTACAGTTTTGTATGTAGAGTAAAGTGGCATTCATTCATTTTTGCCACGAATTTAAGCGGAAGATAGAAAGCATATTAACGCAGGTGGAAAGTAAACTGAGGTAATTGTGAAATACAAAGGCTCCTTCATATAATTCTACGCAATCAAACAATTCAATACACATCTGAAAAGAATGTTTGTGATATAATATCATTGCAAGAATTTTAGGTTTTGTCCAATGAGTCCATGTTATGGTCAAATTTCCCTTTTAGTCCAAAAGAGACGGTAATGTTCCAAACTAGAATATTGTTTCTTCTTTCCTCATAAATAAACACGCATTCATATGAAAAGATAATCATTTGACATTGCTTTTTACAGATACCTTTTTTCTTACCTTTCAATAAATCTGACTGGAAATAAATTGCATCATCAACGAGCTCCCTGTCTTGTGGTTGCTGTGGTAGACGGATTAATGAGTTGTTCTGTATGAAGTTTTCATTAGCATGCAATACTTGTATACCTATTGGACTGTCTCCTACTTGTTTCCACACGGATAACGCTATTTTTGGTTTAATGATCGTCACTGGGTTTTCAGTAGTGCCACCCTCCACTTTGTTTGCGATATCTTCCATAATCTTGAGAATTCTTGGAAGAAAATTAGTGCATAGAAAAGATATTAATTTTCAACACTTTTTTCGGACACAAGGATCTTTCTTTAAGCAATCTCCGTAAAATCGGTAGAATTAAGATGGTAAACATATTAATCTGCTAGACCAATATTTTTATGTGATATATTAAATGCGTATTATTTATTATTAATAATATAGCATAACTAGAGACTTTGGAATATTGAGTGCAAGTTTTTTTTCTGAAGTAAAGCAATTTTAACCTTGTTTAAACGTGATATGTGTGAACATTTAAATATACTATTTTGCTTATGATAGGATATAATTAAATGCTATATCTGCATCTAGCATACTGCATATAGCAAGAAAACCTTTTATTTCGATAAAATAATTCTATACTTGAAAACATTAGTAGTAATCGGTTACCCAAAGTCTGCCCAATAGCTGTGAACTATATCGTATTCCCCAAAACGATGACACATTGATTCAGAAAATTGCCTGCAAAAAAGGCGCATATTGCTATCTAATATACCCGTTGCAAATAAATTTGTTTGTGTTGCAAAAATTCTGTGTAGAATCTTTTTTTCTGAAACCACCTGTATTGTGGACATTTTGTTAATATGGATGAGAGAGCTAACAGTGTTTGCCAATCGTCATCTGCTGTTAGACCAAATACCATATGCCACTTCCCATTTGAGGTATTCTTTCTCCATTTTGATCAGCTTCTCGAAAATAGTTTTACAACTATTTTCGTCCAATAACATGTGAAGCAGTTTAGAGCTAATACACGGAACTACAAGCTTTTTTTTGTCTAAATTCTAACTTTTGTCTGAAATTCAGTGTGGTGCTTTTAGTCTTTAGTTGTTGACCTGTGGTGACTTTGTGACTGTCAAGCTTCAAGAAGTCTGCTAATCTTTTACGTCTTTAGAAAGTTGTTTTTATTTTTCAAGGCAATTTGGATAGTTAACAAAATCATAATCGTAGCTTTCGTAATGTATATGTGTGACTACTAGACCATTAGAACAGTGCTTGAATGCTGGCTTTGATATTTAACTGCTTTAAACGAAAAACATGGAATTCAATGTGGGAAGTGAAATTAATATCTAAATGTAACGGAAATAATACCTATTATAGAACATTTTGAAAACGCTTAGAACGCAATTTGAAACATAACTGTTATAAATAATATGGTAAAGACGAAAATAAGGAAATTTAAAGTCTAGGAGCACTATAACGAATATTATGCCATTGGGATGAAGATTACGTCAGACACTAAATGTTTTGAAAACAATAAATCAAGCGAGACAGGCCTTGAAAATGCAAGATGTTTGACCAATATATTTGTTTTTTTTCAAAAACATGTACGCGTTTTAAAAAACGGCTACAAGGCTTTATTGTATATTTTTTCTAGATATAGATCTTTCATACCATCTGCGTACCCTTAAAAAAAATTCACCTGGTAAAAAGCTAGATTCACGAAAAGCAAGAAAATAGGTTCAAACATTATTTTATGACTTTGGGGAAAAAATATGCAAAACCAAAGGTATAAAGCTGCAAATATAAAATGACAAATGTTTTAATTGCAGATGTTTTGTACAGAATCAGTAAGTCGCTTAGCACGATCGAAACGTCGCTACATTGTTTGCAGAGTGTCCTGCAAAAACATATTTTTATTAAGGGCGTAAACACATGACAAACAATCGAAAAGTACACATTAACTGCATAACATGTTTCTCACTATTTTCTATTTCCACCTTTCTTCAGATATAACTGTCAATTACTATTTCTGAATGTTATTGAACTAGCTTTTAAAAAAGAGACACCTATATTAAATGTCACAATGCAGTATCTAACATCGTTTTATGTTATTTCATCTCCTTTCAGGACATTTTGTAAACTGTCCAATTTATTGACTGGACTAGTCTGCCCATCAGGGATGTTGCATGGTAGATTACAACATATGACATGGAGTTGGATATATATACAACTCATGTATTGAAACAGATTTTACCTGTCTTATAGGTTTGTATTCATTCTATGTTTCAATTAAATGACACCAGTTATATATATATATATATATATATATATATATATATATATATATATATATATATATAGATAGATATATATATATAGATATATATATTTATATATATATATATATATATATATATATATATATATATATATATATATCTTATACGTGCAATATCAGTTATTACACTCTGTAACATTTAATTTTTGTAGATACCATTAGTATTAGTCTTGATAATGAACAAACTGTATTGGTAATTTTGAGCAAGTTAATTGGCTGAGGGCGATTTTTAACTATAACAAGTAAAATCTTTTTCACAATTTAAAACTTGTGCTGAATACTATGTATAATCTCCATAAATAGTGTGATGGTTATGTCCAGATGTATTGCTGTATGTATGTATGTCCAGATGTCCAGTCATGTGTTGGTTATGTCCAGATGTATTGCTGTATGTATGTATGTCCAGATGTCCAGTCATGTGATGGTTATGTCCAGATGTATTGCTTTGAAAATCATGCTTTGATAAAAGCACACGTACATTAAGAAAATAACTTGCCTTTATAACATTAATGAGGAATTTGAAATTTCATAAATACAGCGACGATTGTCTATAACGTTTGTTAGGCAACAGGGATGTTTAGAACATTATATCAGAGAAGATACAGATTCGTCACTTCGTTCAAAAATAGTCATGGCCTTGTCCATGACATTCACGTTGACGTAATTGTAGTACGCTACTTATACTGGTTTGTCCTTCCATACCGTTGTAAGTATTTGCGGATGAAGGATTTTTAGACGCATAAAATTTCATATATAGAACATTTTCCCATGTAAAATGTATACATAATTGTGACTTCGAAAGATTGTTAAATGTCCGCATTATTGTATCCATATTGACATGATCTGCATTACCCCTAACCTTGGTCCAAATACATAGATTAACTTTTTTTTTTAATTTTCATCCGGTCTATTTAGATGTAGTTGGAATAAATGTCATATTTATCTCTTCTCATTTATGTTGGATTTGATCTGACAAACAGATTTTGTAAGAGATTTAATTCAATAAATGTCATATTTATCTCTTCTCATTTATGTTGGATTTGATCTGACAAACAGATTTTGTAAGAGATTTAATTCCATCAAATCAGAGACAGGTTATACTGGTATTAAACCTAAAATAATACGCGATTGTATTAAAAAAAAGATGGTTACCATATATCAACAAATATGTATCGGTATGGTTATTCGCGACTGAAAATAATATGAAAATATCGGGTTGGGCAGATGATCTAATGACAGTTATTGATCATATGGTCGATATTGTCTTTGATAATGATATTTCTAAAGCTAAATAAAAAATATACTGTTGTAATCTACGTTTTAATATATTATTTTAATATATGCTGACTCTCATAGGCAAAATATATCTTACTATATTGTTAATAATATGGAACTCTTGTATTAAATCGTCCATATCATATTTTATGCCATGCAAATAAGATTGAATCTGATCAAGTAATTTTTCTATAGGTGATACTTTCTGTTTTCCAAGCATTTTTTAAGTCGCGAGTCGAGGTTTAATTTATTTTACACGTTGTTGCAAGATAAAAACCAACACCGGATAATATTAACAAAATGGATTTAATGATGCTCCATTTGACATTATACCAGAGCTAGTCATTAACAACTGTAGGTGACTCGGAGTATTTTGGTATAGTATTTGTAAACATTTTCACACAACAAAGTTTTTTTATGATAACATCTGTAATATTGCATTAGTGCATCAGCATCGTGTTTTGGAATGTTTTCTGAAATATGATTAAATCGAATATATATTTGTTTACATATTTTATATTGTCAATATAATTTAATACGCCACCAGTAAGTTGTTGTGGATAATCTTTTATCATCTGATATTAACATAAACGTTTCTTTGGTATCTTTATTTAACACTTTAGATACAGTTCCAGAAACAAATATCAGTTGATGACCCCATATATATGTGGTAAATATACCAAATTTTTCAGCGCTAAATATGGACAGCCTATACACACCAGTAACTACCGGAGTATGTTTGATAGTGTTATTTTGCAGTGGCCATATTGCTAATCTGATGATACTTTGTATGCGATATTGCTAGCTCGTCCATGAATAATTTTAATAAGATTAGTTTTGTGAACGATATTAGGAATGCCACTGACAAACTCTTTAGTTATGCGTTAAAATCAGTGAGTTTTATATCAATAGTTGGTGGACTTCCAAAAACTTCCAAAACATTCATTTTGTAGTTATGTTCATGTTTCTGCCAAAATTCTTGAACAGTTGTACATAATTAGAAAAATCAGTCTTAAATGCGGTAAATCCATTACTTGTTAACGACGTTTTTATTGGAATTTCCTTTTTCCTTATGATCAATATATTTTTAGTTGCAGCGTCGAAATCTGTTTGCGGTGTTCTGAGATTATCAATACCATTATTGTTTATATTGAGAAACGCACTCATGCTACCACAGCGCACTAATACGTACTTAGATTCTTGGTCATCATCGTATTTTTGTTGCTGGGTCTGATTATGCGGTTGGGTTTCCAGGGTATGTCATTTTTACCTGACATAATAATATCAACAGTAAATGAGTCACCAGCTGTCTCATCATAATCGTTAACTGACTTACCAGAATCTTGTATTTTACCTTGATCAGCAAAAGTAACTATATTATTAACAAGCGCAGTGGGATTTCGTGTGAGTACATCTGACAGTTGTACATTACTTTTGTTTAATTGTCCTCCTTTATCTTGAAAAATAGCAACTTAATTTTGATCAACACTTGCGATATTTTGTAAATTATTAATTTCATTTTTGAGCTGATCAAGAGTTGCATATTTAGATAAGTCACATTGCTGAATAGACGATGAATATCCTACTGATGTTCTAAATTTTGAATACAAGTTCATTATTTATCTACTATTTGACAAAATTATATAACATAAACCTGTATAATAATAATGGCAAAATCGTCTATATTTTGATACAGAGCGGTTGATGAAGCACAAACATAACAATGAGCTTCCAGATTGTCATTATCGGATTGGAAGAACTGGATCGGGTAAAACAATCTTGCTGATGAATTTTCTTTTCTGAGATTATTTTAAGTATGATCGCGTTTGTATGTACACAATTAATCCACAACAGGATAAGTACGAGTTACCTAACAATTATAATGACAAAATTCGTGATGATCTTCAGGCAGGCAAATATTTTTTTATTATCAGACAACCAGAATAAAGTGTTCCAGTAAATCAACTTGATTCGTCCGAACACAAGAAAGTTGTTTTGGATTGTATGCCGCTAAACAACGAGGAAATTAATAAAATCAGATCGTATGTTTCATTATCAGGTAATACAAAATGTAATTCTATTTATCTTGCTCATATATATTATAATGTTGATATATTTATTAGGCGAAATACTGGTTAATTTATATTATTTTCAGGACTTGACAATGTCGTTATTAAAAATCGTTAAGCAACGACAACTAATTATGACTTTGTTGTATGATACATTAACAAATGATGCCAGCAAAATGTTTCGATGTTGTATTAAAAATAAATACAGTAGTATTTATAGCAAATAGTATATAATTAATGTATCGAAAGACAAGTAAAGTATAGAAAAGATATAGAAAATCTAAAATAACGTGCACAATCTTAGGCCAAATTTAAACAGCAGGTACATCAAGCAATTTATGTGTGTGCCGGTGAGAGAATTTGTTGGATTAAGAAGCAAAGTGGTGTCATATTTTAGATGACAATAAACTGGCAAAGAAAGCCAAAGGTATCCCTCGCGGATATTAGAAAAGATGATGAATTTTGACGATTTCTAGGAATGCTCTAAAGAGTAGCGTCAGTTTAAACAAAACTAATGTCATTAGAACACATTATCGTAAACTTCAAACGAATACAATAATAAAACGTGAACTAAGCAATTTTGATGATACAATATATTACAGTGATGTAATTAATACTCCCGAACTTCGACATTATGCAAGTAATATTGTCTATACATCTGAAATAATTTTTGAAAATTTAAATTAGTCGATGGAGTTAAAAACAAAATAAAATTAATGGTTAATGTCCAGTAATTATTATTTGAATTTAACGATGAAATTTCATTTATTTATTTTAGTAAGTTTGACTGAATCAACTCTCCGTTATTCGATTAGACAATATCAAATATTTTTGAGACCAACTTGCATTAAATCATGACAATTTGCATAATCCAATAAGCCACAGTCAGTTTGCAAAAATCAACATCGAGCTGGACAAGCAAAGGTTTTTAAAAACTAAGTATCTTCTAAGCAAAATAGCAGTGAAAGAACTGTTTGAGTCTCGCCGTATAGTATCTGGCAAAATTAAATTCCAATTTATATAATCATGACAATACATTATACTTACTATCAAACTTAGAAACTTTATATGTTGGCCAAGAAAAAAAAAGGATTTTAAAAAAGAAAAAAGTATTTGTTCTAGTTCAGTTCAAAAATCTTTTGTAAGTTATATAACATAGCATATGTGATTTAGATTTGACACTGCATTTTTTTTGGTTGTGTTTAGTTACATAAGCTTAACCTTACACAACAAGTTATTTTTAGGCAGTATAAACTAATGCTAAGTCATAATTTTTCAGCATATCGCCTAGCAACTAAGCATAGTAACTTCTAATGAAAGAAAAACTTGACAGGTAGAAACATCGGGCTTTATATAGACCTCTCCATAAAATAATTTGCAATAAATGTTTTTATTCAGAAATTCACACTACATTTTATAACAATTATGACTTTTTAAATTTATATATGCTATGGGTGCCTGGAAGTATCATGTAACTATATGATAACTTGTCCAATATATACATACAAATTGAAGTGTTTCGCTGGCCACAAAAAAGGCTTACATCTAAAATAGACTGCCCTCTATGTTTCTAAAGTTTTGTCTTGTACATTTAGAAATTTCGCCTTGGGAGGGTTTCTAAAAGAGACTTTTAGAATCTCGTTAGGTTTATCTGACAACTCGTGGAGTGGTAGACCCAATCTCATCCGGCTGTTAATGTTTTGCATGTTAATTTAGAAATATCAGTATCCCATAAAATATCGAATTTGATCTTTACATATGTCATTATGTTTGTCGTTTACACCGATAAACATCTTCCACCTTCATATATGTTCCAGTTTGCAAAACACTCATGCGAGCTCACATAACACTGATTCAGTGCCTTCATTTCTTGGCGATATGTGCTTAGTCGTGACGGTATATGGGTTGGTGCGTGCAGACAAGGCGATGGGTGCCATCTACTAGCACAATATATATATATATATATATATATATATATATATATATATATATATATATATATATATATATATATATATATATATATATATATATATATAATGTTGTAATGTTGGGATCTCGTACTGAGTTCGATTTCCAGGGCGGACAAAATTTTAGAAATGATGGGGTCCCTAGTACTATCTCAACATCCAACAAACAAAATAGACTGTCCCTCCATGCAGACACATGTTGAGTGCGCGTTTGCACTATCAGGTGTTTGCCTGATTGGAAGGTGTACGAAATGTGTTGGACGTAGATAAGGCTAGGATAGGTTAGAATAAGTGTGTGTGTATATATGTGTGTGTTTGTGCTTGCATACTTATGTCGTCTTTTGTGGTCCAAAAATAAACAGCGGGATGAAGGGAATTTGTGATCTTCACTAAAGGGGTACCCCAGACAAGGGCCATTCAAAAAGAAGCATCGCTAGACTAACAATGAACGTCCCTGTGTTCATGGTCGCAAAAAAGGCATTTAAATAGACAGTATTTAAGGTTCTAAAATTTCGGTTTCGGATATTTAGGAATTCTTTGTTGGTAATTTCCTAACAAAGTGAAGAGTCTCGCTGGCCACAACAAAGGCTTACATCTAAAATAGACTGCCATCTATCTTTCTGAAGTTTTGTCTTGTATATTTAGAAATTTCGCCTTGTGGAGTGGTAGACTCAATGTCATCCGGCTGTTAATGTTTTGCATGCTAGTTTAGAAATAACAGTATCACATAAAATATCGAATTTGATCTTTACATATGTTATTATGTTTGTCGTTTACATCGATAAACATCTTCCACCTTCATATATGTTCCAGTTTGCAAACAAACTCAATCACATACATTACTTTCTTGATTTAAAATATATCTCTGATTTTAATTGAAGCAGATAGCGTTTAGAAAGTACTCATTTGTACTTTGAAATTCTGCTTTACACACGAGACATATTTTTTTCTAAATATACTATTTGTTAGGTACACGATCCATGCTATTCATGTGTTTATTCCTTCCTTACTGCAAGTTGAGTCGCATGTTTAAATCCGTGTGTGCTATTTAATTACTCAGCCAACTTTCGTAAATCATCAACCAATTTTATGGTTTCGTACTGAACGAAAGTATTCCTCATTCTAGTACTTAAATTTGGCCACTACAGATGCTATTTTCTCTAGGTATGTTGAGAAATATTTCAACAACTCCTTTACATTTGTATTATTCATTTATTGGTTTACGCATCAAACAGTATTATTTTAGTTTTTCGATCTATAAATGTTTGACACCATCGCGCATATAATCTACGTATTTTATTTTCTTCGTCCAAGTGTATTTCTATATGATATATATATATATATATATATATATATATATATATATATATATATATATATATATATATATCTGTCAAAATAGTATCTGCTTTTGCTTTTCAAGATGACTACATGTCAGTAATTTCTGCCTGACACTAGTCACATATGTGCCTAACATTAAGCTTTTGTAGTAAAGTTTTCGCCCCATGCATGTGTATAGGTAATTTATTCAATTAACAATTATTTTAATTCGGGTTGTGTGTATTATCTTTTCTTCAGTTTTACTGGATTTCACCAATTATATGAGCAATTGTATTTTTCAGGATACTAGCAAAGGTGTTGCAAATGATATTCTTAATAATGCTATTGAAAAGACTATAGCTTCATACAGTCTGCTTCATACAGTTTCTTTCGACGATATCAGCACAATAATATGGTCTCGACGACCTACATTAGTATTTTATATAGATTGGAATAGTATCGTCATTTATTTGCCGTATCTCAATCATTTCTTATTTGGGCAATTGTTGAGATTATAATGGACAATTTAAAAACAATTACTTCCTATAATGAGTTACCGTATGTTGTTTGAAATCTTGCATTTCCTAAATTAAGCTTCATCTCTATTTAATGAACTAGTTAAAGAATCACCTTTGTAATATGTGATTATGTGAATGTAACCAAACACAGATTTGCATATTTACTAATTTCAAATATATAATTCAGTCTCCTTATCGGACTGTGTTTCGTTGGTTTGCTATCAAGGCTACTTCCTGCTTATTTCCAAGATATCACAAGTACCTATCATTTATATTTGATAAGATAAGTTTTATGCAATTAGCAAATTCTCTTCGAGAATATGTTTATTCAAAACGGTTAGTACAGTGTACACACTTATTCGTACAAATTTATGACTACTAAGCACTATTTCATATTACCGACATTTCAGTTTTATTGCTGTATCCATTTAATATTTGTATGATCTCACAAAATAGGGATTACATTCAATAACTTACATAGTGCCGTTATTGTTTGATGTGCGCAAAATGTAAAATAAGTGTTTGCGAATAATCCTCATAGACTGTCGTATCCAGTAGTCTGAACCATTGGTTTCGAATTGGTACGTACAATATGGCTAAACTATTAATTTCGTTAGTTTTCTTTTTAAAGCTACAGTTGTTATAAACATGGAAAATTTGTGTAATTTAGGATACACAATTTCTCAACCGTATTTGATGATATTTCAAAATTAGATTTTTCAAGGTAATTACTGCTTTGAAATAATGAATTATATATATATATATATATATATATATATATATATATATATATATATATATATATATATATATATATATATATATGTATATACATAAACAAATTAGACCTTCTTCTTTTAGGCATGGCAGCGGTTGACGAATAAAAGTTTAAAATCTATCTTATACATCTTTCACAATAACAACAAAATTACCTATTTGCAGCTCCTGATGATTCTTGTGCGCTCTGAATAGTTGATGAATTCGAATGTAAGAGAGTATTAAACGTTTCTAGCACCTCATTTGCCATCTGTAATAAAAAAATGAAATAAACAGTATGATTTTCATTAATAGACTCAAAATATATGAAAGACCTTTAGAAATCATTGCCTTCGTAGAAGTGATCATCGCTCGAAATTGGCCGTTCTCTTTGGTCTTAAACTTCTTTTACGTAATTTATATATAGGTTTTTTCATCTGTCGGATTGTTCATTCCATGAAGACCAAAGCTATGAAAAGTCTTTGCAAAAAAATCTATGGTTATGTCATTGTCAATAATACCGAAGGTGTGTGTATCCACGTAAGTCGTGTTGACGCTCCTCACATCTTCATTTCAGTTTTCTTTGGGAACAGGATAATCAACATAAGGCATTCAAATCTGTCGAGTCAAAACAGTTTGTTCCTATGGTAGCTGTTGTTTTGGGGTTGTTTTGGCTTCTAAATTTTATGTCTTATAATCTTTATAAAGAGGTGTAATGCTATAAATGTAAATAAAACCCATGACGACTCTGTTAAAGGGATCAATATCAAAAACATGATTCCGTAATGAATTGCCCTTAGAAGCAAGTTTTAAATCAGAAATTATATTTATCCGCTTTATAAAATTGATCACATTCTTTTCACAATAAATTTTGTGCAGGTTAGTAATAGAATTTTGATAAATGAAACAGTTGTGACAATTTAGCATGTGGTTATTTGTACACAAATTTGATTTTTTTTTATTAGGAAAAAGCAGGAAGCGATTCATTACCTCTTTTGAAATGTTGTCAACTGCACTCACTTTCCCAAGAATGTCCGCCAGGTATCCGATGTCAGTGGATGTAAGTTCTTGAAATTGGATAAGTGTATTGGTTTCTTGTAAAATCTTAATAAGATTCTTTTCGTTTACATCGATCTGAAATAGTTTTAAAACGATATTCTAACAAAGGTTAACATTGGGTTTCAGTATTCAGATTTCTTCCTTATTTGTTTTCTAAGATATTATCTGTGCTATCATAATATTGCATATTTCATTAATAACTAGAAGAATTTAACATACTGTACTATATATTTGTACTATTCCTTGAATACATTTTTTTTTATTCTCTATTAGGTACTGGCAAGATTGCTTCTATTGGTGATATTGATACTAGTGTTTAAAGATGCAGATGATCCTGTCAGACCAAGGTTTCCAATGTGTTTGCAAACATTTTGGAATAGATTACATGTATTCAGACCTACCTTTTACATATTTGAATAAATAAAATATACAGGTTGGAAATATGGCATAACATATAAAACTGTTAAAACATATAAAGTTACTAGGGTAGCCGGGAGCAATAACATAATTAATTCAATGGGACAGTTCATTATATCAACTGTTTTTGTTACCCTAAATAGTGTCGGGAACATGACTAACACATATAGTAGCATATAGCAAGGTATTATTTAAATCGGAACCAATTTAGAGAACATTTCTGATGTTGATCTTTGCAATGATAAATTATTAAAAAACTTTGACACACGATGAAAGCAGAAAACCCTACATAGTTATAAGCTGAGTGTAAATAAAGACTGCATAGACCTGATCTACTGTTGCAAATACGCTGTTTGTTTGTTTTACTTAATAATCCCAGCAAACTAGATCTTGCCTGTGTATTATGTCACGGTATATCCGTGTCTGAGCATGTTGTATTTGATTTCGACATGTATACAAGTACGCAATGTATATATGATTTCTTCAATTGATCAAACCAGAATGACTATTTATCTTGTATTTCTCATACTGTATTTGTCACATTTTAAGGTCACTTTCTTCATTGTCTTGTCTGTGGTAACTTTAAAAGGTTTTATTATGACGAGAGTATGAAGTTTTTCAATAATTGTTACTGATGATGATTAAATATATACACACCATGCACTGAATAATGCAAATTGGCTTTCTAATTTCATAGCATTAACTGTAAACACACACACACACACACACATATATATATATATATATATATATATATATATATATATATATATATATATATATATATATATATATATATATATATATATATATATATATAAAAATATAGTTTATTTTATTCTGAAACCTTTGAAATGTTATGGAGTTGAGACGATATTTGTGACTCTCGTTCTGCTTGTTCCGGTTGTTCTGGAATACAGTATTCGAGGATCTCCTCTTGAGTCCATTTGACGTCAGTTCTTGTTATATTCTGGCAGAACGCAGAGGCGACAGCTTTGCTTGAATCTGTAATTATTTACATAATTATACTTTTGATATTACATATGAGTTAATAAATACAGCCCATCGTCTAACACGAAAAGGTTTCAAAATATGTCGGACTCTAAAGATTATATTATAGCAAATGGACAAAACATAAAAGTAACTATTATAATTTTAAAATCTCTTTTCTGATCTAGAAAATATTTTAGCTATAAAATTATCATAATGTGGTGGAGAGTGAGATCTGTACCAGTCATGATCTATGCAATACCATTTAGTTGGTAGCGATTACTACTAAACTGTATTAATGGATTACGTGTTTTGCAATACATTTGTCAGAGGAAAATTACCTTTGAAGACGAGTTCTTTAAATTTACATCTTCAAAATCAAGAACTGTTGGAAACCTTTAATCATTTATTGCAAATATGAAACGGAAAGTTTGAAATTTAGCAAACAAGTCACAATCTGTTTCTTTTTTGTTTTTTTATATGATTAATATTAAGGTATATTTTGGAAAAGACCTAATAAGTCGAGATATTTCTTAAAGAGCTAATTACATTTGCATTGTTTATGACGTTTTAGTAGAGGTTAAACGTATTGGAGCCAATCTGGCTTTAAAAATTAAGGAATGCCTGTATCCAATGAAAGAAAGTTGGTAGCATTTATAATGTCATTTTCAAAGAATTGTATTTAAAAACATTCTGAACAATATAAAACAATATCAGTTGTCATAGACGATGCCAGGACATTTCTGATTAAGTCTAACGGCCCTAATATATGTAAATGCATGTAATTTAATCACATATTCACATATATTTTGTCTTTTTTCACTACCATAGTATGCGATAGACTGTGGTGAAGCATTAAAAAAAAAAGACTTTATGGTACAATATAGATGTCCCTTACATTTGTTGGATTATATAATTGGTCTTACTATGTTAAACGCTGTATGACCAAGTGTTCTGTTTTTACATTATGGTACAGGACTACCACATTCTTTAACAATTATCCATATTGAAATACGCTGCATATTCAGTTTGATATTAGTAAGGTTGCACATTTGTCCACAAGAAATATTAGCAAACCCACGTCAATCTCAATTTTACAATATTTAGTAAAACGTCTTCCTTGACATACGATCATGTCTAACGAGGTCAGGTTGGTTTACATGTAAAATATGATCTTTATTTCTTTTATCCTCATTAAGTAAATAACTTGCATAGATACTGATTGTTACATTGACCATAACCATATAAACATTACCATTTTTGCATCTGTTCCAACTGTATCCTCTTTGACCTATTCTTGTTGGTGGAATTATGACGCTGACCGTATACGTTGAAATATTTATGGCATATGTGTACTCTGGGCAATGTTCTTAAAACAGACGAAAGCATCATTTTAAAATTGTTGATGTTACAATTGTTAGATTTGAAACGTGTGCATTAAAGGTAGCGTGCATCTACTTTTACATTAGCCATCCCGATGAATGATATTGTAGTAAGCAGGATTTAAATCGTCCAAAGGTAACACCAGTTATATCAATATGTCCTTATTTTCGTTACGACAAACGAGACACAAAGCTTGGAACTGCATGTTGCAAAATAGACTGTACATAAATGTTTGACTACTAAGCATTCATCTCATAGCGAAAAGCTAAATGCGCCATTATGATAAACCCATGTTAAAAGATTGCTTTGCATAATAAATGTAATCAAAACATTTCTTAATTACGAGATTATATGATTCATCCAATGCAGAAATACAAGTTATTTAAAGAAAGGCGGACATAAAAGTCAATATAAATTATAAAACGTTGATGTGGGATTGGAAGCGGATGTGTAGAGGGGGACCTAACATGTGATAAAAGTATTATTTTGAGTACTGTAAATTGCTATGCATGGCGAACAGGCAGGCGTTCCACATTCAATTTGGAACAACCCGTCAACAAATAGGTAGAGGAAACATAAAGCAAAATAATAAGCTACGTGTTTTCACTGGTTCGGTGATGTCATCAAGCAGCGAAAATCTGACAAAGAAAGAATCATATATTCGTACATACGTATGGCTGAAAATTCAGAAATCAGTGCAATTATCGATTCAGTTAGAAACTACTTCTCCTTTCAAACGATCTATATCTAGCGATATATAATCAATACTTCTGAAAGCCACTGTATGCTGGTTTCTGCAAACTTTGATCGAATCATATGGACTTTGTTGATAGACATTATGGTTGTCAGTTACAAATAACCAAATAGTAACAATTTCAAACTGATTATCAAAGGAAAGTAAAGTTTTCGTCTTATGCACTAGAAAGTCAAGATTAATGAGAATGTACTCTTAAGACATCGTTATCTGTTGATCAAATCGAGCATTTTACCTCTTTATATATATATATATATATATATATATATATATATATATATATATATATATATATATATATATATATATATATATATATATATATATATATATATATATGTTTTTATTATATGCATCCTCCTTTAATATCCATATCATTTCAAATCAATATATCAATCATATCATATCATGTCATTCATATATTATATTATATTATATTATATTATATTATATTATATTATATTATATTATATCATATCATATCATATCATATCATATCATATTATATTATATTATATTATATTATATATTGAGTACCTCTTAAGTATAAAAATGATTTATACATAATTGCCATAAATCATATTGGGTTGTATATGTTGGAAACATTACCTCGAAAACAAGCTTCCTCTGATTGTTCCCCTTTGTGTTCTGTCGTATATTCTTTTTGACAAGGGAAACAAGAAGATTGACCCGTATAATTCTGAAACGACCCGATCTCGCATCGTCTACATAACTCTTCTCCAGCCTTGGAATTATAATATCCTTCTGCACATGGCGAACAGGATGATTCTCCTTCAAGCCTTTGTCCAAGACGAAACTGGTAAGAGCCAGCAGCACAGGGCATACACATAGACCCCAAAGTGGATTGGTTAGTACCTGGAGTAAAATTGTTCCCTAAACAGATCAATATAAGTATATTGGTTTTATGACGTTTAAATTATAAAAGCGTACCGCAAGCAAACCAGATACATAATTTTAAATTGAGGAACAAGTTGTCCGATAACTTTCATTACATTACAACTCAGATGACAAAATGGCCTCAAATATCACGTGCCCATCCATATAATAAAGTACCTCAAATATCACGTGCCCATCCATATAATAAATTACCTCAAATATCACGTGCCCATCCATATAATAAATTACCTCAAATATCACGTGCCCATCCATATAAATTACCTCAAATATCACGTGCCCATCCATATAATAAAGTACCTCAAATATCACGTGCCCATCCATATAATAAAATACCTCAAATATCACGTGCCCATCCATATAATAAATTACCTCAAGTATCACGTGCCCATCCATAGAATAAATTACCTCAAATATCACGTGCCCATTCATATAATAAAGTACCTCAAATATCACGTGCCCATCCATATAATAAATTACCACAAATATCACGTGCCCATCCATATAATAAATTACCTCAAATATCACGTGCCCATTCATATAATAAAGTACCTCAAATATCACGTGCCCATCCATATAATAAATTACCTCAAATATCACGTGCCTATCCATATAATAAAGTACCTCAAATATCACGTGCCCATTCATATAATAAAGTACCTCAAATATCACGTGCCCATCCATATAATAAATTACTTCAAATATCACGTGCCCATCCATATAATAAAGTACCTCAAATATCACGTGCCCATTCATATAATAAAGTACCTCAAATATCACGTGCCCATTCATATAATAAATTACCTCAAATATCACGTGCCCATCCATATAATAAAGTAATGAAATCAATTTTTCCATTTTTCCCTACCCTCCAATTAAAAAAATTGGACAGAGATTTTATACATTTTTCACGAATAGCAAAATTCACTCTCGATTTAAATGTGTCTGGCTTTTTAACTGCTGTATAACTGGAAGCGTGCGACTGAAGAGTTACTATAAATTTGGTAGCACGAATATATCTACTAAATTATCGACGGTTGTTTAAAGAAAGTTCCATCCCTATATTTTTATGATGATTGTTACACCGTTTGCTATGCAACGAGTGTCCATTCCACACAGACCTTCACTAAATATGCAGTGTTAAATACAACAGAAGAAACAGCAGCCCATTTTGTTGGCTCTTTGCCAAAATCGATTATTACTGAATACAGAAATAGTGCTAAATATTTCTGTTATGACAGTGACTGTTTTCATTCGTATGATTCAAGTGATCTTAGTATGTTTGTGGAAAGACATTTGGATCATTCGGTTTGGGAGAATGCTGTAGCTTGAGAAAATTTGTCTCTTGTGAGACCAGTAATGGGTCTACATTGTATTCATAAGGGAAATGAGTTTACGACTCCTGTAGGTTTATAACTAAACCACTCTTGGCCTCGTGGTGTGGTGCACGATTCATAATGTGTGGTAATTACAATATAAAACAGAATATTTGCATGCTTAGGTTCTACTTCTAGTTTAGCAATCGGAGAAATACATGCGCGATAAATGAATCATATTTCCGACTTAATTAGCCACTACTGTGGACTGTTATTATAGACGCCTGCATTTCTCAGTCTCCAGCATTCTGCGACCGATTCGATGACAGTTAACATATTGTCAATAGTAATAGTGAAATAAACTGGATCCAGATCGCCGGCAAAGAAAAGTCACAGCGGTAGTCAGTTTGTAATGCAAATACTGCACAAGGATTTCATGACCTTGCATGGATCAGTCGAAGTAGCGCAAAGTTAATACATGTTGACATAAAAAAGATAATAAACTGCAAACACTGTATTTAAAATGTCGTATCTATGTGAGGAAAATAAGTGAATGATAGCTCACCTAAAATCAATTAGATTACTAGAAAATCGACCAAACATATAATAATGCGATAAATCTAGGGTACGTGCAATTTGCATTTGGTTGACTATTTATAGCTCTCTCTGATTTTAGTGATCAATTGTTTGATTATTGCTAGTCGGAGTTGAGATTTTTTTTCTGAGCGAGTAATTAGATAATTTTAGGAACAGACGTCATAACGTACAGTATTCGTGAGACCTTATGATGGCATGGATTTGATTTGTAAAATGGTATACGTATTTATTAGCTTGAGCTGGAGTAATAGAAGGATCAAATGTTTATGGTTGGCACGGCAAGTACTTCTTAATTTAGATGTGTTGTTCAGGTGTACCTTTCAGTGTGAGGTATTGATGGCAGGGACCAATATTTTCATAAATAATGACTAGAGTGTTGCTAGTCCTCTATCTTGAAATGCCTTTTGTTGTGGTTGTGAGGGCGATGCGGTGGAAGTGCACAGATGAAGTCATGTGTAATGTAGTTCAAAACCTTTGACTCGGAGAAAATTATTTTAACATAAGGTATTGTTGTTCGGCCTATCACTTAGTGGAGAAACCATGCAAATGAGAAACAAAGAGAAGCCATCTAAATTTGAGAGAAGGAAAAGCGATGTAGTTGTGAAGTTACAGTAGAATGATTTATGGCTATTCAGGAAATTGTTTGTAGCCTCTGAGTTATGGAATCTTCCAGTTGACGATGACGGTTGTCCTGAAGTCCTTGGAAATCAGAGTGAGCAAGGAAACTTCAGCCAGATCTCACGGGAGTGTTTGATTCGCACGCTAGAGAGACAACTTGTGGTCAAGAATAATGCTCAAATGTAGGACACAATGATTTTTTTTTTCACAACCGTATTTGCCATTTGAATATAAAAGCATAACATTACGTGACGAAAATGTAGGTTGATTATACGAAACTAGAAGTAATAGCAGGTTCAAGAGACATTTTGCAATGGTGTAGAAACATTCAAATTCGTCTACACGTATATCTTAATGAATGTAGGGCAATTAGTGTCTAAATATGTGCTCTACTAGGTTTGATTTACAAACTCACTAAAGAATATTATAGTACAAACTTTGTTTCCAAGTTTATAGTTATTAATAGTTTAAAGTCAGGATAGATAACTGATTAACTGATATAGACTATGTAAAGTAAACACAGCAATGTAATATTTTGAATTGTTTCCATTCATTTCGGCATACTTGTGTATGTCTCCTACTTTGAATCTATTACTTGTGTTTTATCCAGATGCTATAAATGAAATAACCTTGTATTATATACAGACAAGCAACACCTAAAACATTTTCATAATACTCCAAATCAACGAAAGCTTATAATGTTAGGTAAATAAATATTTAATATGTAGATATTATGTTTACATAACAGTAATATTCAGAGCTGGACAGTACTTTCTAGAGATGATACTAAGCTTATCAAATCCAGATCGCTTTAATGGTTGATTCATGAAAGCAGACTGATTAAGGATTGAGTCATACCAATTTTGGCATGGTAAAATCTTATAACTTAAAACTATAACAACGAAAGCTTAAACTTACATGTAGCATTTTCGTTTGGCCTGTAACGTCACAAAAAAGAATATGTGAGTGACATGTTATATTCAAAATGTCGATGATAACATGCACATACAGAAATAAAAGTTATAAAGATTTTATGAAGTACACGCACAAAAATCATAGGTAAATCGCTCTAATGTCGAATCGTGTGATAGCCCACATATCACATGTCCTGGTATCGTTTGAAATGGACTGAAAACAAAGTATTCCAATCGATGCGCCACAGTAAACGAGACGATTAGAAAATATGAAGGCCGATAAAAAGCATCAGGCTGTAGAAAATTAATAGACAGAAAACAAAAATGTCTTCCACGGAATCGAGCGTCTCCCATTAGTTTCTGAAGAAAATATGTGGCCATTAATGCAAACTTTAACACTGTTAATACCATGTAAATAGGAATAACTACAATATCTAGACATGCTTACGCAAGTGAGATAAAAATAAAATAAATGGACAGCCTACATGTGAGTATTATATTCTTTCTTACATAAGCCTTTTCATACAATTTTTGGTTATTTCAAGAACATTTATGCACAAATTGTTTATGCTCGCTTTAAAACCCAATATAGCGTAGCAATACGTAAGTTTGTAAACCTAGTGAAGACTGAAGGCAATACGTAGGCTAGTGAACATAATGTATACTGAAGGTAATGTGATGGTTGGTGAACATAATGTATACTGTATGTAATGCCTTGGTTGATGAACCTAATTTTGACGGCAGATACCGCATTATTTGTGAACCTAGTTTAGAATGAAGGCAAGACGTATGCTTGTGAACCTAATGTAAGACAGTCAACGCAAAGGCTACAGGACTTAATATAGTCTGAAGGCAGCATTCAGACTTGTGAATCTAATATGGACATAAGCCAATGCGAATGGTTGAAAATCTAATGTAGACTAAATGCAACATGAAAGCTGCGAACCTAACGTAGATTGAAAGCGATGCGTACAGTTTGTGATTCTTCTGAGTTGCTGCGTTTGTTCCATTGTTCGGTTCAAGTGGTTAGAATTGTACGATATACAGTAATATTAATTCTAACTGCTGTACAACTGCTAGTAGAAATCACTATTCAAAGATTCAAATACAATTATACCGTTATTATTCTTGGTGCTGGTGGTTTTATTAGTAAAAGTGTTTTGCTTAATGTAGTATTTCTTCTTACTGGCATGCTGGAGAATCATTGAAAACTACACATGAATAGTTGTCAGGACAAACTCCAGATATTACTGTGTAAACTGCACACAAATAATCCTTACTGCTACCACCACATGGCACTGCAAAACAAAGACAAAATCACATGTCAGTTACAAGATGGTCGACACGAGAAAGTGGAACCTTGACATTTACTTAATTATATTATATTGTGGTTAATTTGTCCAAAAAAGCTTGCATTAAGTTTTTCTTTGTGTACTAGTTGATAAATAAAATTTCTCGAGATATATGAAAACTAAAAATATATTCTACTAATTGCCCTGCATAAAAGAAATGTATTAAAATAGGGAAACAGGCAATCAAGAGAAACTATCATCTATTTCGAGGAAAATTGTGTATACCACCTGCATTTTTGCGTAATATAAATACAAATATACTTTCACTTTCGAACGTTTTGAGTTCGTCTTGCCTGGGATTCAAAGGTTGGGTAATAGCGCAGATATAAAAATAAAAGTGCTTAATGAATTTAATTTCCTGGTAGGATAGCTATCTACTCCTTGGTTTGGTAAATATCAAAATAAAACGTAACCGAAATTGCATCCAAATATTATTCCGACCTGGATCTTGACTTGATGTCCATGCAAGGATATTAAAAAGGAAATTCCCCTAATTCTACGAAGTATATTATCTAACACTCCCATGACTTGGACCTATGACTGACAATTTAATCAAGATTTAAAAAATGTCGTTGTTCTTATTCCTTACTCACAATTACGGTGTGAGTGTATGCATATGCAGGTATAGGTCTTCCAGACTCCACAGTCCAAGTATTAAAACCTTTCCCCTCCTCCATATTGAACACAGCGGCAGCGATGGTGAACATAAAACTTTTTAGAGAAGTCCATTTTTTAAATAATAAGGCTTCCTACGAAAATGAAAATACAAGGCCACCGAAGCCTTAGCTGACCAAGATTTATTTGTAATTGGGTTAGTGTGCATCGCGAGCAGTCCTTATTTATCTATCTATATTTTCCCACGCTCATGTCAAGTGCGTTGTTATGTGTGTCAATATCGGCGACAACTCATGCAGCTTCAACTAGTATGAGTATGTCAATCTTGGCGAAATACAACCATAATGATGTAGTTATTCCTGATCACTCTAGGTATTTGCGTAACTAAATCATTATTATATCAATAATAAAACTAACCATTGGATCTCACTCAGCTAAAATAGTTTGACAGAGACTAGAAGCAATTAAGAAATATCTCCCAGTCCATGATTATGTCAAATAAAATTTACAAGAGCGTCAGGAGTCTCAGTTGGAATTTACAGTAAGTTCAGAACAGTTACTTAAACCGATTTCAAAGGCTACTGAAAGAATTTCAAAGGCAACCAACGGTCTTCTTCTCACGTTAGAGCAAACTGCTGAAGCCATTGGAAAAAATCACGAAAAGAACTATACAAACAAAAACGATTTTTAGAGAAATTCAAGGTGAAATAGCTAGCTTCTCAACCAATGCAAGAAATGCTTGAAGGTGATGACCAGGCTCGTACAGAAATAGGTCATAAAAAGGACCTTAGACCAGAACCAGAACAAGAGAGAGAGAGAGAGAGAGAGAGAGAGAGAGAGAGAGAGAGAGAGAGAGAGAGAGAGAGAGAGAACTGATCAGATTGATAAATTTACCGAAGAAAGTATTAACCTTATCAAAAGCTTACCAATCGAGAGAGATTTATCTTTGTTAGCCGCGGCCAGTTTTAGCTGCAGAAAAGAATTTTTGAAATCCGATTACCATGATCATTCTGTAGTCATTGAAGTCTGATTCAAATGGATATTCGCACTCACGTTGATCAGGCCCGAATGGAAGTTGTCCCGTCGCTCATGATACAGATTACCCGGGGAAGTGGACTTATTAATATATGTCCCAACAACGTCATTGCCGATGTTGAACGACTAAAAATTCTGATTGGCGGAAAACGAGCCGGCAATAATTCCCCAGAAATCACAAATAAAGTAGCTGCTTTTTGTCAGGGATTATTTGTTTTCGGTATCATTGATATTAATGTTTATCGGTCTGTCATTGATGAAATCACCTATGATTACCGCAGTGATTGAGAGTATTCAATTAGATCAGTAACAATAAAATAAGATGATCATACGTAATGCTCAACATGGACTGATCATGGTCAGGGTTATTAATTCGCAACTACCAACATACAAAGCGATCTACTGAGATGTACTCTATGATGTTCTTCAGGGTCTGTTCAGAAGGATAGCACCAAAAGCAATACCGATTGTAAAGCAACTGGGAATGACAGCTATTGCCGTTATGCGTAAGAAAAGTATTGATGCTTATAGTGGTGTTGCTGGTAAAGCATTCTCAGCAATCAGGGATAGACTAGCAAGAGTGCTACGTAGACAGCCACCAGCGGCGTTTGCACCTTTCTTCGGTAAAACAAGTCTTTATATTATTGTAATAAATTTTGGTGTAAGCGTACTTGGTTATAGAGCCTCGTTTAAGCAATTCTTAGATTTGTGTGATTACATGTTTGATTGTTGTAATTCGGTGCAATGGGAAATATTCCTTAGCCTGAAGAAATTAGCCACTTACTAGGAGCAAACGTCGCGGAGAGGAGTATTAGTGAGTTTACATGATGACATGGTCAATTATTAGTGAAATCAGACCCAAACCGCATGATTGTCCCTGTCATGTTATAGTCCCTATTAAAATATAATGGTGCACATTGGTGTTGTGACTGCAGTGACAGTTTTTACGCTAGGAAACCGGTAAATCACATAATGAAATACATTAAGAAGGAACTCGGCATATACCTTTTATGTCTCCATAGAGGCAAATGTAATGCAGTTGTGCTGACGTAATGTGCCAGGAAACCATGGATTGACTGGCCTAAGATGGCATAGTTAAAATAGTTCACTGGGATAGGGTATAGTTGTAGAGTTTCTATGGCGTGAAATGCTGACAGTACGGAAAGTGGATGAAAAGAATCTATGCAGATGTGAAGTTGAAATAAATATTTGGCAAGTTTGGAGATCTGTGATCTTGCATTGATTAGAGTAAGATTTATGTATAGAATGGACACTTCGGGCTTTCCAAGTTACAAATGAAGTTGCATATAAGTCTTTGGAAATTTGGGGTAAACTTCTGACTTCTAGCGGGAATCACGCCAGGGTTTTGACACCGCTCGGTGGTGGGTTCGAACCCCGTCCGAACCATACCAAAGACTTTAAAAATGGTACTAACAGCTGCCTCACTTGGCGCTCAAAATTAAGAGGATGGTGTTAGGACTAGTTGGCCTGGTGTCATTATAATGTGAATGGGTGGGACATCATGCCACATGTCTGCGGAATGATGTCACTGTGCTAGACATCACTATAAACTGTCACATTGCAGACATTGTAGCGATATGACTGAAAAATTGTTAAAGCTCCGTTATAAATATAAATCACACACACACACGTTATATTATTTAATGATATTTAGTTTAATCAGTTGTATATGCACATTCTCACCTGTGTAATTATCGATGGCCATGTATAACACTGATGTCACCTGACCGTCCAATATGATATTTCCTCCAGCTGCCAAAACGACCATCGCCTTGGCCAGAGCAGCAAAAGTTTCTTGTGCGCTGTTAAAAATGGTCGCATATTCCACAATAAGGCTGCCTCTTCTGTATTGAAAAATAATTATAATCAGTTGATCACTGTACCAGTCTTCAGGGTAGCTATTACAGGGTAGCCTGTCATCAAACTAGGATTAACATTAAAAAGTAGATGCCCAACACTTGACCTAAAGCCATACTCGTGACATGAAATGGACCGCACTATACTGCTGCAATGCATAATGGCGAATTAGTGTGTATTAAATTAATATGTAAGGGTTTTCCTACTATTGATGAATCGAATATATTCTGCAATAAAGGAATAGATAGGCTACAATACGTTTAAAAAAACATATTTTAAGCATATAGTAGCTATAACTGTTTTTCAACTGAAATATCGCTTGAGGTTGTATACATTCATCAGGGTATTGATTGCTCAACTACCTGCAAGTGTAATGATTTTACTCAATCGTCTGTGTACATTGATTCCTAAACACGTGACGTTGCCTTTAATAGTATCGAAATGGGTTATTATTTTAAAACCAATACGGGGATGCTTCATTATCATCGACATCGTCCATTGATACTTATCCTCTACCAAGTCTTTCAGCATTAAGGGTTTAGGGTTAGGACTAGTCATTCTGGTGTCAGGATATTGTGAATGGATGGGACATCACGCTATGTGCCTGCGGCATGATGTCCCAGTGCTAGACATCACTATAAATTGCCCCATTGCTGACATCGTAGTGATATTACTGATTGCTTTTAAAGCTATGCAAAATTCCAAGACACACACATACAAACACAGACACACAAACACACACTTACCATTCATCTCTACTAAAGTTATGTGATCCAGATGAAGACGATAATGGAGATGCTGATGTTAGTCACGCTAAATATTCGAGAAAAGATCTGACTTTGTGTATTACATAGAATCGTCTGGAAATGAACTACTGACACTCATACTCGTCCTTTAATTTTGTTTTAGATTTTATATAAAGGTCACTTACATAAGACTTATTCATCTTAATTTAATATCTTTCTAATAGAATCAGTCTTTCAGTTGGGTTCAGATACAATTTGCTGGGACTTATTTATTTCAAATTACAAAGTGCTCAATGATTTTAGGACTAATTCACTATTTTGGAATTCTTGTGAACTCAAGTCAAGGACATTCTGGATTACATCATTGTGATACATTAAGACTTATGGTACATTAGCATATTTAAGGTTTCTAACACATCAGCACATGTTAGTTTGAATTAATTCGTAACACTACTGCAATTTAATTGGAAAAGCTTAGATCTTTATCATCATTTGGAATTTAAGTCATAATAGTGTACATTCCTGTTAAACATTCAGTTTGTGTTGTAGAAAAATATATTATTTGTACAATTTTCGCAGTTTCATTACTTGGTTTAAGACAATGCTTCGTAACACATGTATAATAATACTAATACTAATAATAATAATAATAATAATAATAATAATAATAATAATAATAATAAGAATAATAATATTAATTAACGTAACCTTAAGACCAAAGTAATTGTGTTTCATGTATGTGTGTATGTGTTTCACGTCTGGAACAAGTTACATATTAAATGATAAGATCAAAGGATGCAAGTTTTTTAAAATGCATGACTACATGACTAAGAAAAAGTACACTCTTGAGCCATATCAATAACCAAATGAACATACTACAAATTTATTACATTATTTATCTTTAAATAATTAGCAAGGATTTAATATTATATCAAATAGGTTTGTACTTTGTTGCAACGCGATATTACATATTCAGCGCATTGAACTCTTAAAACTCTCCAAAATTGATCAGATGAAAGAATTGATCAGATGAAAGAATTGATCAGATGAAAGAATTCATCAGAAGAATTCATCAGATGAAAGAATTTAATTTTAAATCTGTTGCAAACTTGTAAGATAACAACTCGGGTGAAGGGGACTAATATAATTAATCAAAAAAAACAAACCGGCTGGTTATAGATCACGATAAATTTAGTCATTTTTCAATAGTGAACGAATTATTTTTACCGATAATTGAAAAGTCATATTGCACATCATGGCACATGCTAAAAAGTTTCAACTCCTCATTATTAAAAATAAGGTAAGAGCAAAAATGTAATTCCTAATGAGGACTGTACTGAAAATAGACAGTGCGTAAATCTTGCAATATAATTGTGGTTTTTAATTTATTTCTCAAATTGACTTGCTTGAAACTTATCTCATGGAACAGAACCGAGCATCTTCAAAATGTTATCTAAGCAATATTGTTTTATATCTTTAGATATTTGGTAGTCTGCTCATTTCCATTAGTGTATACTAATGAATCATATTATTTACTATAGGTAGCAAAGTCAAGATTCGCAACTTTTTCTGTAAAAGTTGGCTGCTGAGTATGTATGTATGTATGTATGTATGTATGTATGTATGTATGTATGTATGTATGTATGTATGTATGTATGTATGTATGTATGTCTCTGTCTCTCTGTATGTATGGACGTACATATTTTGCAATCAAAGACCACCGTGTTTATGTAACGTAATGTGTAAGAAATTACCTTATGCCCAGAATAATTATTTGGATACCCTCGGCCACGTTCCTTGTATAGAAGTCTATCAGCTGAAAGTATAGTTGGAAATACGACGGTACCTTCGAAATATTTGTAATTAAAATTGAGCAGATACATATTAATTACCGATCTTCAAAACTTTCATAATTTTTGCACATTATTTTTACATCAAGAAATAATTTTTTATTAGTTAATCTTTTTCTCATGACATAGACAGCAAACATGTCATATAATAATAAAAAACACGCTGTATGAAATATCTCCCTAAACATCATGAAAAACTTTGTCAGGCAAGTATTTTAATTGAGATTTTGTTACCTTTTTTTATTATATCAAAGCATAATTAAAAGGGCCCCGAAGATAATTATTTATCTCCCACTTTTATTTATCATAAGACTGCCTTTGAAATTTTGCTATGATTATTTCATCTTCCTTCTAACTTTGTTTTGTTTTCCTTAAAATATGCACATATGGTGAATAATATATTTCCATCTATAGGTCAATAATGTTCGAGAATGACAAGTACATATAAACTGCATTTTACAAAAGAAAATCAAACATTATGAATGATTTAGGCATGAAGATAAAGTAAATGATAATGTACTTACAGCATCCCTAACCATATCAGCGTATCGAGAAGAGGTGTTTCTGTCCGAAAAATCGTCAGAGGAGGTAACGTTGAAACTTAAGTGCACAGTAACGACGATTTTCTTCGTTACACTTTTTTCTGTTGTTGTAGTCAGAGTTGTGGACGCTGTTGACGTGATCGTGGTCGGGACGGTTGTGTTTATTGTTGGTTTTGCAGTAGTCATCGGTACATTACATGTTTCACAGCACAGTGCTAGGATGCTGGAGTCATACTGAGCACAATCGTTTGCTATACAACCGGAAGTCTTGTCGCCATACTCACATCCTATGTGCAAAAATTAATTAAATAATACGGAAAATCGGATCAAGGAAAGCCTTTGTTGTCAATTTTACAGTATATTGTTGTTATTAGGTTGTTTAACCCACTTTGCATATAAAACGTTCATATCCACTAGTTCCATTTGAAGTTGGTATATATGAGATCTACCTTAATTGAGTGCAGGAAATAAGATACAGTTACCAATAGTTTGCCACTGTGACAATCTGATCATTATATTTTCATACTGTCAAGAAAGTAATATTGGAAAAATGATTTAAATCTGAACACGTACTCACTGAATAATTGAACGCTAAGTTACAATGACGTTGTTACGAAATAAATAAAAATCAAACTTCCTTGATATAAATCAGATAATGAAGAGATCATGTAAATTTTTTTCGACGCGTTAGTTTTCTAGGCTATGGAAAAAAAACTATTTGAAGGAGCGATATCGATACATACATACATACGTACGTGCGTGCGTGCGTGCGTGCATGCATGCATACATACATACATACATACATACATACATACATACATACATACATACATACATACATACAGAAAAATGTGGCGTACCGTTTACCGGGAGTGGGTGTCATACTTTACTCTCATCAAATTTTCAAGCCTGTCATACCCTTTAGTGTAGGAAAATAAATAGCGATATATGTCAAACAATTTTATACATATATGCCAAGTATATTAATCAATTTTAAAAATCAATTTTTCACCTTCCCATACTCACCGATGATGCCAGTGTATGCATTCTGACACGACTCACAGCATGAACCCGTGTTGTTATAACAGTTAAAGGAGGAATTTGAAACCAACTGATTGCATTGCTTTCCATCAACTATTACCCCAGGCTGGTTTCCAAATGGACAAGCATCTGAATAATAATAATAAAAATAATAAGTTACTGCATTTGTATGGGAAAACATAAAACGTGTTTTGCGGCTGGAAATACTGCATGATCTTGGGAGTGCAGTATATCCTTCCGACAAAACGAGTTCATATTTTCCCATACAAATTCAATAACCTTTTTGTTATTCGTCATTTATCATTTTCTTATTCTACCTAAGGCCTAATTTTATAAACAAAATTTAAGTACAAGATTCGCAGTAACTGAATTTTTGCTGTATTCCAAACTAAATACACAAACGTAGATTCATCAGCACACAAGATAAACAATATTAATGCGCAGATAACTCTGTCCAGATAAATTTGAACTTAGTCGTGCGCTAGACATCACTTTCAAAAGAAAATGGCGTCTTGCAACAATTTTTCCATTTAGTCTGTAATGAATAGTGTTTGGTATCTTGTCAATTCTGCTAAATTTCATGTTAATGACTGGATTTGTCTGTGTCAGTTCTACATGAAGTACATCTGATGTTAGGCGCGAGGAAGCAGGATGCTGACATATGCATGTGTGCTTCTGTTCTGTCATTGAATGTGTAAAATCATAATGTGGGAAAATATGAAGTATTTCAAGTGTAATTATGAATAGACGCTAAAGATTATGATGGGGTTTTTTTTCATTTGGAGTGCAGTATAGAAGCCGTAATTGCACTTTGAACATAGTTGAAATTACAATACAATTTATAAATTTGTAATCAAGCTTAAAACCCATGGCATGGCTCATGTAATTCGGATTTGCAAAACTAAGAAACTACATTTAGAGGAAATTTAGGATGTAGAACTGTAAGTATATTTCTGCAATTCTTGCTACCAGCTAAAAAAAGATGCATTTATGCCTTGTCACTTGCACTTTATTTGTAAGTTCCCAACAAGTTGGTAACCTCTCTGTCGTCTATTGCTCGCCTAAATCTGAAACATTGTATCAAAAAAGTTAACGCAGAATATGCAAATCAGCTGGTATGTGGCAGTCCACACGAGACGTCTACTATTCAGAATCAAATTTAATCAACCAAAACTTAATGTCAACTACATTGGTGTACACGATTTGTTTTCAAAGTAGTTCCTAATACACTAATGAGCATACTTGTAGTGTACATGAACTCAATATGAACCTCAAGTGTGCGGTATGGTAAAATATTGCACATGTCTGACATTGTGAAGTTAGCAGACAAAAATGAGCGTATAATAATAATAATAATAATAATAATAATAATAATAATAATAATAATAATAATAATGTTTGTAACATTTGCCATCGGCCCAAATTACATGCATGTATTGAAATTATAGCAAAACCACAAAACATAAGACTTCTGGGATTCACACACTAATTTTCTCACTTTTGTTAGATAAAGAGCACAATAATGTAAGATATTAATATTATTTTTTATTCTCTGGATAGAGATATAAAACTTGATGGTGTCTGCATTACAAGGAATGAATGAAAGTACATTGGCCTTTACAAATTATGAATCATGGGGCATTTAATAACAAAATGAACCTTATCGTCTACTAAAAGAGTATAATAATAATAATAATAATAATAATAATAATAATAATAATAATAATAATAATAATAATAAAGAGAACTGTTCCAAAGGTCTAATTTGTTACTGCGGTCTCCTAGGAGATGGCGGGTTAGACCACCGCTTACTCAAACCAAAGACTTATAAAAAAGGTACTGGCAGCTGATTCTTATAGCGCACGGAATTATGTGGCTAGTGTTAGGGCTGGTCATCTTGGTGTCAGAATAATGTCACTGGGTGGGATATGATGCCCAGTTACTTGACATTGATAAACACATGAAGCGAATAATGAATGCAAGCAGGACTGTGTCTGCTACGTTACAGCATACTTGTGCAATGAACATTATTCCGAAGGCCTCGATACAATGTCAACTGCTTGTGTTGTGCGACAAAGCATCAAATCTACACCCTTCAGCCTCAGATTAAGGAAGAATAGTTTTTACAGAGGACGGTTCACAACATTATGATGTCACCGTCATCTATTTCCACAGTTAAAAAAATCAATCTCGTGTATATCAGATCCCATCACAACATATGCAATTGGAATACCTCGCCTCTGAATGACTTTATCATGACATAGTGCTCTCCTTACACAGACAGGAACTCCTAGCATATCAGGTTGCCAACTCTAGACGTGGTTTAATATCTTCCAGAATTTCTAGTTTAATGCGTTTACTATTATACAAGATATGAGACTTCCAAAACGTTAATACAGCACCTTAACATAGTAGACAAAACTGTCAGCATGTTTTTTCTCACTCAGGCAAGACAAATATTCTTTAGACATAACAATATTATGTCTAAATATGTCTAACACTAGTTGCAACTGAATCCACACAAGATGATACGGATATTTTGTTTCTTCCCAAAACTTGCACAAATCATATTAACACTGTTGATGACAAAAATGGCGATAGCTATATCTTACCATTCAAAGTATATTGTATCAGGCATACTACTAGAGTAATTTGAAGCAATATTTCCTTTTCGGATATTTCCAACCTACCATTTAGGGAGGGATACTTCCAACCTACCATTTAGGAAGGTATACTTCCAACCTACCATTTTGGGAGGTATACTTCCAACCCACCATTTACAGAGGTATACTTCCAACCTACGATTTACAGAGGGATAATTCTAACCTACCATTTACAGAGGGATAATTCCAACCTACCATTTACAGATGGAGCTTCGGCTGCTGTTATGCATTCTCCGGCAACACACCACTGTAAGGTAAACACAATTTTATTAGAATGAACTCTCATATGCATCCTAAATGACTGTCCTGAAAAAAAGTTTATTAGTTTAATTTTAATTTAAACACTTTTGCGAATATTATATTCATTTATAGTAAAATGAGACAGTGACTAATATTTAAGAAGAAAGATGATTTCAACATTGTCCGAATCACTGTATTTATATAATTTTGCCGTAGAACTATATTCTCTAAAATATAAACGTGCTACACCACTTCTATAGCTATCATTAACCCGTAATGTAATGACCGATAATACACATGCATACATTCTAACACCCTTAATGCACACAGACGTAACCACATAAATGCTGAAATCAAAAGAAGACCGTACCTTTTTATCACCACAAGTGGTCCTCTCTGCAGCAATACTTCGGTAACAAGCTGTGCTTTCTGAAATCTTACAGTAAAATGCTGCACACATGTTCGTGTAATTTCCATGATAAATATTCTGCAATTATAATATATAATATTCGTACATTCACGTCATAACGATTTAAATATGCCAGGAAAGACGACACACTTGATGAAAATGCTAATATCATTACATAAATTAGATTTAATATATTCCAGCTATATATAATGTTTATCAAAATAGTGATAAGGATTGCCCGATCTACAAGCGTGATGACGATTATTTCAATGAGTGGCTTGTGTCTTTCATCAAAGTCATGGACTGTTTTTATCAGCAATATATTTCAGAAAGGGTAAATGATAGTAAGATGTTGCAGACACTTACTCTGCAGAAATAGGAGTCAATGCCCTGTGTGTATTGACATTGGGTGTCTGCTGAGTAAATCTGACCAGGATTCTGCTGGTCATAGGGAAATAGAACGGTTGAGTTGTATCGCAGACTTAGTGTCGTTAGGCAATTAGTCCTGAAAAGATGTAAATAGAAAAAGTTTTCATTCCATTCTTTATCGGATAATTTTAAAACCAGCTGAAGAATTTTCTTCGTTTCTGAGTGTGGATTTTCGATACAAAAACAATAATTTAGCAAACAATAATAGCACAAAATGATGGAACAATTCTTGTTTTCTGCCAATGATATCGAATACCTAATTTGTTTATCGTTTCCGTTTCCAAGACGTAATTGAACATTTCACTGATCCATTCAATGTCGTTGAGATACTTGACATAATAATAATAATAATAATAATAATAATAATAATAATAATAATAATAACAATAATAATAATAATAATAATAATAATAACAATAATAATAATAATAATAATAATAATAATAACAATAATAATAATAATAATAATAATAATAATAATAATAATAAAGCAAATGTGATTGAATGACATAATTTATAGCAGATGATAACAATAATGAAAGTTTTTATGTTATAGATGTATTCTCGAATTCTACAGTTATAATCAATCAAAAATGTGTATTTACGTAGAATCCATCATCCATCTGAAAAATAAAAATTTTGGAGACATATATTGCTGCTTTTAGTTCAATCTGAAGGACGAATATAACGAATGATGATGTAAGACGTTTTGGTATAAAATGGGGGGGAGAGAGAGAGAGAGAGAGAGAGAGAGAGAGAGAGAGAGAGAGAGAGAGAGAGAGAGAGAGAGAGAGAGAGAACCTGTTTAGTCTACTGATGTATGCCTGGAAGTAGGAAATGGAACAAGATGAGAACTTCCACAAGTTGGTGCTAACATGGACGTCGAAAGATCCTGCATCAGACAAAGCTGCTGAGGCTGCCATTATATATGACAAGGTGGGAGAACACGAATCTCCCTTGCCGTCCAGAGTCCCGTCGTGGTCGGACCCGAGACTGAATAAAATTTACAAAGGAATATTTTGAATCAAACAGGTTGTAATTGGTGGAGAGATATCAATTTAGCATTATGAAGTAAAAACGTCAGGTTATTAATGATAAAAAGATAAGAGCATAAATATAAGATAACATTGGCATCCATCATCTAAGTCTTAAAATCTACATTAGTAAATAACCATAGACACACATATGTTACCGACATATATATATATATATATATATATATATATATATATATATATATATATATATATATATATATATATATATATATATATATATCAGACAAAACAGACCGATTCAGACCAATATAACACTGATTCAGTGTTATCATTTTCTTAGGTGATGCGTGCTTAGTCGTGATGGTATATGGGCTGGTGCGTGCAGGCTAGGCGATGGGTGCCATTTGCTCGCGGACCTGGGCTCGAAATTCCATAGAGTACGAATTTAATTTCTCTAACCTGTATGATAGTGTTGTTTGTATTAAACTATATATATATATATATATATATATATATATATATATATATATATATATATATATATATATATATATATATATAAAGAATACAAATCATATGGCGAATAACAACCCTCTCAAGCGTACTGGATCCACCAAGGGATCACGTGTGTCAGGGATTAATTAAAATAGATGCAATAAACTGACGACGAACAGTACGAAAGTAGTAACTAACTAGCCTAAGCGCTTTCGACTCTTAATGAGTCTTTTTCAAAGGCAAATACAAAACATAGTTACGACAAACAAATAAACACAAAAACGTTGTGTTTGTAAACCTCGACATTTATGTCTTCACATGTGCTAAAACTATAAATACAACCAGCTTGTATAGACTAGTTGCGGAAACTGAAAACTTTGTATAATTCCCTAAAAGTCTACAAGCCAAAGCGACATCTATTTTTACTTTGTGTACATATGTAACGCAGATTATATCCCGGATATTTGATTCTATACCGGTTATTCTTATAGTAAAAATTGAAGGATAATAAGAAGATTTAGAAAATGTTAAATTCTACTAGTGCATAGTTTTCATTTTCTAGTCTTCTTGGTTTAGACCGCTTGGTTTCAATGTTCTAAGGCGGCGTATCCAGTAAGATTCCTTTTCCTTCCTGGTTTCGGAACTCCAGCTGTGGTTGTTAGCAATAGCGATAAGTATTATATCACTGAAAGTGTGGCCAGGGGAGGAGAAGTGTTCTGCGACCGGGCTTCTGTACAGCTTTTTTGTCATCCAATCAGATCTATGAAGGTTTCTCCCACGTACTGAAGGCCACAGATCTTACATGTGATGAGATAAATCACATTCTCTGTTTTGCACATTTTGTTTGGACCATGTATGTTTAGTTTTTCTTTAGTCACTGTGCTAGTGAATGTCTTGGTCTCTATCATATGTTGACAGGTTTTGCATCTTTTATCGCCACAGGGTCCAGATTGACTAGGTTGGTTTTGACTAGCGATTGTTGTTATCTTGGCCCTGACTTGGATGTCCTTTAGGTTTTTTGGTCTCCGGTAAGCTACTACAGGTTTGCTCGGAAGTATTAGGTTTAGTATGTCTGACGATTGCACTGTTGGCCAGTGGTTTGCGATGATTTTACCTACTTTGGGATTGTCTGGGTGATAGGTCAGAATAAATGGTATCCTATCAACCTTATCTTTCTGTCCATATCTCAGTAGGTCATCACGGTTTGTTTGTTTGACCCTTTGGATTGCCTCCGCAATCAGGTCTTTGTCGTAGCCTCGGTAAATTAAATGTTTAGCCAGTTCTTCAGACCTTTCTAGGAATCTTTCATCGTCGGAGCAAATTCTGCGTATCCTCAGTGCCTGGCTATATGGAATGTTCTTAATGCAGTGTTTTGGATGACAGCTGGATGGGAGAAGATACTGGTGTTTGTCGGTTGGTTTCGAGTAGATGTCTGTGTGTAATTTGTTTTCCACCAGTCTGGTTGTTGTGTCCAGGAAAACATGGTTTGAGTTGGAAATTTCTGCCGTGAATTTTATTGAAGGATGGAAGTTGTTTGCCTTTGATATGAAGTCATCCAGACTTTTTCTTCCATACTGCCGCTTCATTTCTATATCATCGATAAAGCGTACCCACTGGTATGGTGTACGCTCAACCGATGCTAAGAGCTTTCGCTCAAGTTTTCCCATGAAAATGTTAGCATACGAAGGGGCCATTTTAGTACCCATTGCAGTTCCATTGATTTGTAGGTAGTTTTCTTCATTAAATTCAAAGTTGTTGAGTTTTAGGACAAGCTCCAGGAGTTGGATTAAGAAGTGTGTGGGTGGATTGTTTACAGTTCTTGTTTCCCATGCTTCGCTACATGCCTGTAACCCTTCGTTGTGCGGTATGTTGGTGTACAAAGATGTGACGTCTAAGGAAGCAAGTAATGTATCTGGCAGTAATGGTTCACTAGCTTTGCTTTTTATGAGATAATCGGTCGTGTCTTGAAGATATGATGGTAATTTGTGGACATGTGGTCTCATAAAATGATCTAAATATTCTGATATCCTTTCTGTGGGGTGCCCGTTACCTGAGATTATAGGTCTGCCAGGGTCTCCTTGTTTGTGGATTTTGGGTAGAAGATAAAATCTACCTGCTCTTGGGTTTTCTGGGCTTAAGTAGTTTTTGGTTTGCTGGTCTATGTGTCCGCTTTGGTACGCCTCGTCAATAACATTAGTGATGATTTTTGCATATTCCAGCGTTGGATCATGGTCCAGTTTTTGGTAGAACCTAGCGTCACTTAGTTGTCTACTTGCTTCACTAATGTAGTCTTCCCTATTCATAACGACAACAGCGGAACCCTTATCTGCAGGCTTAATTATTATGTCTGTTCTGCTTTTCAGTGAGTGCAGGGCATCTGTTTCTTCTTTTGTCAAATTAGAATATTTGTTAGTATGGTTGATATGTCTGGAAGTATCGTTTTCAACCGAGTTGATAAAGGCTTCCAGATTCGGAATTGAACTTTTTGGTGGGGTCCAGTTACTTTTCTTTCTAAATGTGGGTTGGTCGCAGCTTATATTTTTCTTTGATTTGTTTGGTGGTTGCAAGGCAAAATGGGCTTTGAGTCTTAGTCGGCGGATGAATTCTTCGGTGTCATTCTTAAGCTTCCCTCTGTCGTATGTTTTTTGACGGGGACAGAAACTCAAACCTTTCGATAAAAGTTTTATTTCTGCATCAGTAAGTTCTAAGTTGGAGATGTTGACTACTGTGTTAGTAACAGTTGCATTAACAGTTGAAACTCACAGCCCTACTTAGTAAAAACGTAAATCATCAATATCTAGTCAAATCAGCAACCATTGAAGAACTAAAACATCAGCTCAATTCCGTCTCAACAGAAGAACAATTGAAAACGTTTTACTCCAAATTAAATAAAGATGAAAAAAGACTCTCTTCGAAACTATACAAAGTCAGAGATAGAAAATTTAGAAGTCATGATCTACAACCAAAGGACTGTTGTGAAGAAACTTCAATTGACGAAATTTCTTCCAAAAACAACCGTAAGAAGAAAATCGCCGCAAAAGGAAGAATCGCAAGCACTCTGTAACAAACACTAATGCAACTGTTACTAACAAATCTGTCAAATAACGCCATGATGTGAATATTTCATTCTAGAATGGTCACATACATTTAGTTTCAGCTTTAGGCGAATCCTTCAAAGACGAAAATTCCTATTCCACCTTTTTCCATGCTTAATTTTAGGTCAGATTATTCTAAGTTGGCTAATCCTTTTACAGATTGAAGGTTTTGAGTGTTTTTGCCTATACCTTGTACATATACTGTTATCATTTTGGTTTCAAAGAGAATATTTACCTATGTCCCAATACATGTACGGCTTTTGTTATCATTTTGGCATCAAAGAGAATATTTACCTATGTCCCAATATATGTGCGGCTTTTGTTATCATTTTGGCATCAAAAAGAATATTTACCTATATCCCAATACATGTGCAGCTTTTGTTATCATTTTGGCATCAAAAAGAATATTTACCTATGTCCCAATATGTGTACAGCTTTTGTTATCATTTTGGCACTAAAAAGAATATTTACCTATGTCCCAATACTTGTGCAGCTTTTGCTATCATTTTGGCATCAAAAAGAATATTTACCTATGTCCCAATACATGTGCAGCTTTTGTTATCATTTTCGCATCAAAGAGAATATTTACATATGTCCCAATACATGTGCAGCTTTTGTTATCATTTTGGTATCAAAGAGAATATTTACCTATGTCCCAATACATGTGCAGCTTTTGTTATCATTTTGGCATCAAAGAGAATATTTACCTATGTCCCAATACATGTGCAGCTTTTGTTATCATTTTGGCATCAAAGAGAATATTTACCTATGTCCTAATATATGTACAGCTTATGTTATCATTTTCGCATCAAAGAGAATATTTACCTATGTCCCAATACATGTGCAGCTTTTGTTATCATTTTGGCATCAAAGAGAATATTTACCTATGTCCCAATAGGTGTGCAGCTATTGTTATAATTTTGGCATCAAAGTGATCCTCAACTACGGATTGACTAAATGCATGACATGTTGAGTTCACATAGACCGTACCTGAAAGAGTCAATTGGTAAAAGTCATCCAACTATGAAAGTAGTGTCTTGGCTTCAGTTAGCACAACGTAGGAAAACGTGTACAAGAACTGAAGTTTTTTAAAAACTGAGCTCTTGTATATTAAATCGTCAGACCATTTCCTGTCATAAAATCTGACTGTGTTTTAGAGAGAAAAGAGAAAAAATATTCAACGTACCAGCAATAGTACTATTTCCATTATCGGCCACCAAATCATACCTGCAATAATAATAATAATAATAATAATAATAATAATAATAATAATAATAATAATAATAATAATAATAATAATAATAATAATAACAATAATAATAATAATAATGGTAAAAATAATAATACAAATAATAATAATAATAATAATAATAATAATAATAATAATAATAATAATAATAATAATAATAATAATAATCAAAGTTACGAACATCGGGTAATTGTTCACAAAGATTTAATAGCATATGTATGGACTTTAAATGAATTATTACATCTGGATTATCATTATATTTTATTATACATTTGTATCAATTTTTTATTTGTTCGATATTTTATCAGAAGATGTTTCGTTTAGTTCCGTAAGATGCAGCTACCTTTGTAACTATACTATTGTTTCTGCATCATTTGTATTGCCTAGATTCGGCTGATTATAAATATAAGGGCTTGACGGACAGAAAGGGTCCTGCCATCGGATCGGTCGTGATATATCCTTGGACAAGTAAATTTTAATGCAGTCATTTCTACAAAACAACAAAAAAAAAACAAAAGCTTTGTGGTGGTATTGACACAAGCCAGCATGAACCATTGAGTTACTTTCAGTCCTGACATGCGCTACATCTGATGGCCTGGCTAAGAAAACCAATTTAGCACACAAAACTACAAAATGTGTATTCAATTAGTGTGTAATACTCACTAACATATAAAAATTATATAAAAATACACGTATAGCAGGTAATTGCAAAAAACATTTGGACTGTATAGAATCGAGTTAGATGACGCATAAATCTAGAACGTAATTTCATTCAACAAATGCTTTCCTCGTTTCTACATTTAATCGAATAGCCACATAAAAATACATTCACATAAATGGAAGTTGCTAAATATCCTACAATGCACAGCTAAACTCGCGCTAAAACTCTTAAGACTATTCGTTTCAAAAGATCCAAAAAGCCGTATAAATGGAAATATGCAATATGCTTTCTTACATGCCCCTGCTGATCTACTGACTTTTGTATTCATGAACCATTCTTGTAGTCTTTGACAATTTTTGTATACTAAGGATGAAGTGTACTCTATAATTGTTTCATAGTTTCGTTATTATTCGTAAATATGTAGAATTATTAAACTTAACCTGAAGATTTTGCAGGACTAATATGTCATGAAAGTTAAATTCGACGTCATACTGCGTGCATAGTCTTTCTAACAGCCATAGCAGGAGACACAAACTGATACCCAAGCTTTGTGACTTCAAGAATTGTGTATAATAATAATAATAAGCACAATAATATAATAATAAGCACAATATTTTTGAGTAGCATCTGAAATTTGTGTTATATATATATATATATATATATATATATATATATATATATATATATATATATATATATATATATATATATATATATATATATATATATGATTATATGTGGTAAGTGTGAAAGCCTGCAAGTAGCTTCTCGTGTGTCGCTGTTTCGGCCCGGGGATTTCCAGGGTTGCACACACACACACACACACACACACACACACACACACACACACACACACACACACACACATATATATATATATATATATATATATATATATATATATATATATATATATATATATATGATTGGCAATTACTGTTCTATCTTAGTTATGGTAATGATTTCGCTGCAATGGTTACTGTATGCCATCACCATATCTTTTTCTTCTTCATGCATGTAAAAATAGGTTTGTGCTATGAAAAATAATATTTCAATGAGCTTAAATAAAAACGTGTCATGCTCTTCAGACATCAAACATACATTTCAACCATATCACGTATCAATTCAAGCTTCATGATATATTGATAATCACTTTTCAATGCGCATAACATATGTCCGTATTCTAAAGTTATCTGAGTAAAATTAATTTTACGAATGCCATATGCGTAATTGCTTATTTAACCAAAGCGTTCTTTACCAGTTAGGTGAGATTTTGATTTTTATTTGCACTATAATTTTTCAACAAGAAAAACATCTTTTAAAACACATGTTGTATGACCCATGAACTTGTTAATAAATTGCTTGAATCAAAGAAACTAATTACCACATCAAATCGAACGTAGAATATTATATTGTTAAATTAGAGTCACTATTGTAAATTAATTGAAAATGTAATTGCACGATTGTTTGAGATATTGTAAATTTTCATGCAACTAAGGGAGTTATTGTGTTGTTCCACAAACGCTGTAAAAAGGAATGACTTGGTTATGTCCCGGTAGCTAAAATCTGCTTACGCTGTAAAACGTATGCTATAAACAATATGATTTGTTCATGTCTCGGTACTAAGTTCTACTTACGCTGTAAAACGCATGCTAAAAACAACCTGATTTGCTCATGTCCCGGTAGCTTAGATCGACTTACGCTGTTGTTGTTGTTATAGGGTTTTACGCCATTTTTCAGCACAAGATAGGCTATACATGGCGGCCATTATTAATGATGGAGGAAGAACCCTGGAAAACACCGGGAAGAACCGGCGACCTACTAGAAGCTACTGGCAGGCTTTCTCACTTACCCACGTTAGCCGATTCTGGACTCGAACCTCTACTTACGCTATAAAACGTATGTTATAAACAACATGATTTGTTCATATCCCGGTAGCTAAGATCTACTTGCGCTTTAAAGCGTATGCTATGAACAACATGATTTGTTCATGTCCCGGTAGCTAAAATCTGCTTATACTCTAAACAACATAGCACGGTCACATCTCGGGAGTTATGTCTACTTACGCTGTAAACAACATGGCACGGTCATGTCATGGGAGCTAGGTCTACTTACGCTGTAAACAAAATATCATGGTCATGGCACGCAAGCTAGGTCTATTTACGCTGTAAACAACATAGCAAGGTCATGTCTCGGGAGTTAGGTCTACTTACGCTGTAAACAACATGGCACGGTCATGTCATGGGAGCTAGGTCTACTTACGCGGTAAACAAAATATCTTGGTCATGGCACGCAAGCTAGGTCTATTTACGCTGTAAACAACATAGCAAGGTCATGTCTCGGAAGTTAGGTCTACTAACGCTGTAAAAAACATAGCTCGGTCATGTCTTGTGAGTTAAATCTACTTACGCTGTAAACAACATGGCATGGTCATATTCAGGTAGATTAGTTATATTTTGTATCCAGGTTGAAAAATCATCCAAGGCGGCGGAAGCGTTGACGTGATATGGATAACCTGAAGTGACCATCCTTTTTTCTGTCCAAAGAGCATCTGACTGTGTCTACATAATTGATGTGCAAATAGAAAATTAAATATACTTTAATTTGAACAAATGATAATATATTAATTTTTTTAAAAAATCCTAATTTATAGCGCCAAAAAAGAAGTGAATTAAAATCAAATGCATTATAGAGTTACCATCCGGTTTAGATTGACTTGGACATATAAATTTACATGTATCTATACTCATATTAATTTTTATAATGTATTTTTGTTAGTCATTTGGTTAATGATAATTGTAATTTTAAGATTATATGACTGGCGATATCCTGTATTGCGTAGCATAATTTCCATTCATAAATCAAGTTTGAATTGCTTAAGTTCACATCAACATCATAGGCCATTTGTGAATTTAACAGGTCAACATAGCATTACATGATTAAGCGAGTGCGTTTGTACTCTAGATAGGTCAGACTGCCGTAACTAGTGACTGGATACATTTTAAAAAATGTAAAGTTGTTGACTGCCAAGTATTTAAAAAATACTTTAAATGCTGAGAATCTTTTTATTGATAAAATTTTTATCGAATTCTTTATCTGTTGCGCATCAAGCGATTTTTTTAAAGAGATTGAAGAGTGGTATCTTTCACTCAATAGATATTAACGTCCTGTGAGAGGATTTGATTTATTTAAACCATTTCCTTGAAACTCTAGAACTTGAAAAATGTAGACAGTACCTTACTGTACACTTGTGAAATTATTCAAGGACTTGGATATTTAATAATTTCATTGGATTTCCATGAAACATTCAAAATCGTTTGTGAGATTTGAATTTCGTTGGATTGACCTTGAAGTTATGTAGGATCTTTAGGACATTATACTAGTAAAATTTTAAGTTGCTAGCACATCAGAGCATTATAACTTTTATTCCGAATACTTTTGGAGTGTTTTCGGTTAAAATAAAAGATGGTTGATCAGCGGTAAGAATTAAAATTAAATATAGGTTTTGTACACTTTTAACATAGATCATTCAAGATTCCAATAACAAATAATTTTATGAACCATTGATAACGACCGGCAAGGTGGCACAGTTTCTTTTTTCCAACATTAAAACCGCTAGAAAAATTGCTGATATTCTCAACATCATAATGACATCTTGTGAATAATATCACAATGTGAGTAGTCCACGAGGCTTTATCACAAAGGCAAACTGTGTCATGTATATACAGAAGTTAGAGCATAAGCGCTGTCTCAATTTCCAATTTTAGTATATCTCAAAGTGCAATGTGTCAAACGTTGTTTGTTTTTAAATGTATATAATAGTTTACCACAGCAGTGTATATGTGAAGCAACATATAAAAGACAGAGAGATGCAAAGATGAATAAATTGATTCACGAAATGGTAGTTGACAGACAGAGAAAATCAGTCAAACACAGAGACAAGTATACCTCAGCGATATAAAGTCCAGCGAACAGAATCGTTATGGAGAAACCTGATCCAGTAACGCTCTTGTAACGAAGGTCAATCTGAAATAGCGAGTGCAAAAGTGTATTTCTAAGGACATAAGCTTATTGTAGTAATATAGTATTTATATTGCGTGAGAAGATAAATTACCTGCACGGATTTAAACGCAAGCTATCCGTTCTTAAATCTATTGCACTTCTTGACGGGACTATAATTTACTCTATAATTACCTCAAATTTTTACCCATGTTAACAGTTTGACTGTAGATAATCACCGGAAATAAACAACAGAACAATGCACTTACATTGATTATTTTGAGCACGTCCATCTAGGTCTACATTGAAGCTAGCGACGAGAAATATCGAGGATACTGGCAAAGCACTCAAAGATGCAATTAATATCCATCTGAAGGCATTATATTTTGACAATAAGCCATTAAGAGCATATGCTAATTCGCGATGTATATATATATATATGTGTGTGTGTGTGTGTGTGTGTGTGTGTGTGTATGTGTGTGTCCGTCCGGTGGCCTAGTGTTTAGAGCGTCCGCCTCGGATGCGGGAGGTGTCTTGGGTTCTATCCCCGGTCGAGTCATACCAAAGACTTACAAAAATGGTACTAACAGCTGCCTCGCTTGACGCTCAGCATTAAGAGGTTAGTGTTAGGACTGGTCAGCCTGGTGTCAGGATAATGTGACTGGGTGCTACAGGTCTGCGGCATGATGCCCCAGTGCTAGACATCACTATAAACTGCCACACTGCAGAAATCGTAGCGATATGACTGAAAAATTGTTAAAAGCTACGATAAAATTTATAAACGCCAACACCTTATTATAGACAATACCGAGCTTAACAAATTGTTTCATCACTATTTTCACATGCAATACAATATGATGTACTTATTTGTTTAAGATGTGATAATACATTATTTCCCAACTTGCCATGTTACTCAAGAGTGTGTTTGCCTACAGATGTAGTACCTATATCAAGAGGACAGCATTTTACGAGCAGATAAATAATTGGAGAATACGTTAACTTTCAGGAACGGAAATAATATTTGGTTGAAGATATCTGGCTCATCTCTGCTTTTGTGATTATAGCATTATGTCCTATGTTGTAATATTTGTCACCAGTGTTTAAAACCTGGTTTTCTATCGTGCTCAGTGAGACTGGGTTTGTAGCAAGATAGGGTAAATTATGTTTAGAAATGTTTTACTGGTAATTTATTGCAGCATATAAAAGAGATCGCAGACCAACGACTCTGTTATATTGATGATATTTCTATGATCATCATACAATTGTTGTTAAAATGGTTGAACTTATGAATTAGGGCCGGCAAGTATAAATCACAGATCCATGAATTAAACATCATGGTAACCTTGTTTGTATTGACGACAGTACTCCACATGGTGCAATTATATACCAGACTATGTGATTCCTTAGTGCACGAGAAAGCGCAAAGGTTATCCAATGTCATCGACCTATAAATACAGTCTAAGGTGACTGATAGGTGTCGCACTAATCTGGACACATATTAAAACCAATTTTATGTGAATATATCACGAGCAGTAAACGTAAATCCTTAATATCAATACCAGATGGTCTGACAGACGGATGGTGAGAGACTACCATCATTATATGTATTTTATTGTGTACCGGTCGCAGAAAAGTTTTACAATTGAATTGTTCCATTAACGTGTGACACTTGCTCGACGAATATTGCAACATGAACTGAACGATCTTAGAACAATACATACCACATTCAAGACAAACGCATAGAACTGAATGATCTTGGAACAATGCATAACCCATTCAAGACAAGCGCATAGAACTGAATGATCTTGTAACAATACATACCCCATTCAAGACAAACGTATAGAACTGAATGATCTTGGAACAATACATACCCCATTCAAACGTATAGAACTGAATGATCTTGTAACAGTACATACCCCATTCAAGACAAATGCATGGAACTGAATGATCCTGGAACAATACATACCCCATTCAAGACAAACGCATATAACTGAATGATCATGGAACAGTGCATACCCCATTCAAGACAAACGCATATAACTGAATGGTCTTGGAACAATACATACCCCATTCAAGACAAACGCATAGAACTGAATGATCTTGTAACAATACATACCCCATTCAAGACAAACGCATAGAACTGAATGATCTTGGAATAGTACATACCCCATTCAAGACAAATGCATAGAACTGAATGATCTTGGAACAGCACATACCCCATTCAAGACAAACGCATAGAACTAAATGATCTTGGAACAATACATACCCCATTCAAGACAAACGCATAGAACTGAATGATCTTGGAACAATACATACCCCATTCAAGACAAACGCATATAACTGAATGATCTTGGAACAATACATACCCCATTGAAGACAAACGCATAGAATTGAATGATCGTGGAACAATACATACTCCATTCAAGACACACGCATAGAACTGAACGATTTTAGAACAATACATACCCCATTCAAGACAAACACATAGAACTGAATGATCGTGGAACAATACATACCCCATTCAAGACAAACGCATAGAACTGCCTCAGCAATTCTTTGGCCTTGGCACCTGTCGAAGATTTGTCCAACCAACTGCAATTTTGAAAACAATAATTATTAAGACTTTGCGATAAATAGGTCAGTGATAAATTCCTGACAAACCTCCATGTATCCATCGTTTCTGGTCCATACCATTACACTATGAGAGAGAGAGAGAGAGAGAGAGAGAGAGAGAGAGAGAGAGAGAGAGAGAGAGAGAGAGAGAGAGAGATAACAAAATGATGCCTTCTCTCTCGAACAGAAAAAGTAGATATTGTGTAAAATTCATTACCTAAAATATTTATAATGCTAAATTTGAAATATAAAACGAAGGTGCTGAATATAAAGGAGTCAATTAATTTAATCAAATTATTATTATTATTATTATTATTATTATTATTATTATTATTATTATTATTATTATTATTATTATTATTATTAATGCACATATATTACTTTGCAATGTGCAGAGCTACTCGTGGAACAATAACGTACCCTTCTTGTAAAATTAGGAGAGGATAATTAAATATAGAATCAACATCCATAACTATTGCTGTGCGTAAATTTTAATGTACACAGCAAATAACTTGTAGTAAATTAAACCAAATGAGGTATACGTGTCACATGAACGGCATGCAAACATGCGTACAAAACAGGAATTTGCAAGGTAGGCGATACTTTTCAGTTGTTGTCAGGGTACGCTTGCGATTGTATGCCCGACTTGTTCCTATATACAAACAGTTCCGATGGCCTAAGTGGTTAGAGCGTCCGGGTCATATAATGGAGGTCGCGGATTCGAACCCCAGCCAAGTCATACCTAAGACGTAAAAACGGTGCTTGTAACTGCCTCGCTTGGCGCTTAGCATTAAGATGTTAATGTTAGGATTGGTAGGCCTTGTGTCAGAATAATGCGACTTGGCTGAACATGATGCTCCGTGTCTGCGACTTCATGCACCTTGCGATAAACACCACTAGAAATTGCAAAACTGCAGACATCGTATCATATGACTAACATTATTAAGTCTACGTTAAAAATGTAAATCACACACAGATAGCCACACACATTATCTATACAGGAAGTCCAATACTTGTAGATTTTACTCAGTGACTTGTGATGTTTAATGGAAACAGTCTATATTCATTTATCATGAGAAATTCCGGTGCAAAATTACTTCAGAAATGTTAGTAGAAGAAGTTCTGTTATTCCATTTGTTAATTTGTTTATAATAGGAAGCCTTATAGTTATACTAGAAAAAGTACGAGAACGATATTTTTAACATAGCCGTTCTCTTGGAAATACAATTCAGTATGATAATGATACTCAAAGAGTCTTACATTTATAACCCTCCTTTTCGCAAATATAAATGACTTTCTTGCATTTTACGAAATTATTTTCCAACCTAAAGGTTTATCACGTTACTGAGTCTCGGCTGACAGCAAATGACGTCATTATAGCAAAGAACGTCATTACGCTCACTGTTTGTCTTTTTTTTTTTGTTGTAACAGTCTACCAAAATAAGGTGAGAAACAAGTAAGAATATGGTTATTAACAGCTTTAGTTTCTAATGGTGGAGGATAAACTTACAACTTGTATACAGAGTAGTCTGCCACCATCAACAGTTCAACTTGGTACGCAGTAACCGCACGTTTAACACGTGCACTGTGGCCAGAATTCACCTGATATATAGGTCGCATAGTTGCTGTTTAAGAAGACAAATAGTGTAAATAAAGTGACTTATGGAAAAGCAATTCTCTGAAAATCATGATTATTACTGTCTCATATGAAAAGAAAAAGCTACATGTATATTTAAATATCAACGACTAGAAATAAACGTTTATCACAACTTATTGTACTTTCTTGCATTTTGTTATTTTATTCAGCAATAAACAAATGTCCTATGTATAGCTGACAGTATGTATGTATATTTGTCTGTTTGTCTATTTGTCTTTGTTTATGTATGTCTGTTTGTCTGTAAGTGTACATTTGGACACCTATAAACATATTAAATATCAAATGATAACATGGTGAACGACAAGATATTATGATAGTGTATGTAAAATACATTATGTTTGAAATATTTTTTTCTCCAAGTACCCAGAACTCAGATATTTATGAAAAAGGAATCACTCACATGGTTAACAGTTAGGATCGTAAGAGAAAAATCGCACCTGAAGCAAAAGTACAAGAAATATAATCTGTCTATAATCTTTGCAGAGAATATAGGTATCGCACATAAAGGTAAACATTATTTTGGACAGTTATCGTTAAAAGATTAAATTTTTCTTGATAGACTGACAATTAACCTATTTAAAAATATGGCAGTGATTGTCAGTATTTTATCTCCTCCATCTCATTTAATGGTTAAATACCCAATTGTGTAGTTTATTAAGCATTCTATAATCAAAGAATTTAAGCAGAATATGATTTTTAATGTAAACGGCTTGAGACATGAAGAAATGAAACCTGAGTTGCAAAGTTACAAAATAAATAAAACAGCAAAATGGCATGTTCAGGTAATCTATTTGCAGACGATTAGCATATATTTGGATGTCTTCCAAACCATCTATGCACATGTATATGTGTAAATATCTTTCAATTTCTATATAGCGGTCAAAATGGCTATGTATTTGAACCAAATACATTTATCTTTTGAAAAATAATGAATCTAGGTCTCAGCTAACCTCGTACTGCCCCTGTTCTGTGAGGAAATAAATAAAACAAGAACTGAAAAGGTCTGGACGTATTTGAAAGAAAGTATATAGCCAATGATATGCGATCTATTTTTTCACCTTCCTGTATGAAATCAGATAGGTTGGATCTGAACGCCTTTCTCTTGTATATAATATGATTCGAAATAGAAAACATTAAGATATCATGTTTAAAGTCATTTGAATTTGTCTCGCGACGTTGATGATCATCTCGTCTTGCGGAAGAAATCTCTTCTTCTCCATCAAGTATCTCAGGTTCTATTATCAGCTCCTCAGAATCATTGAAGAAACTTCCGAACTGCAATGATAGAGTGGACAGTAAGCAACACACACCTAGTCTAATGTTTAGATTTTCTATACCTATTTCTAAATTAATCACTTGACGAAATACAAAGATCTTTTTCTTATGGTAGATAATTGGATTAGGTTATATATTCCATAATATCCTAAGTTCATTTTTCATTTCATTATAAAAGATGGATAATGGATCTTATTAGAATTAACATGGCATTTAAAGTGCATGGAATTTAAAGTGCATGACATTTAAAGTATTGGTATAAAGCAATTTGATATACTAATACTATTGGTTTAATAAATTTTAATCTATACATGGCGCAATAATACGCACATATAAACATTATCGCAAGCGTCTGCAGTTGATTCTAAATTAATGATCAATTCCAACACATTAATCATTAGTGACGTATGAAAATAACGATAAAAGTATTAATAATCCTATTTTTCTAATGAAAATTAAAATATTAAATTATTAAAATATAGTACACATTTTAATCACAATCCGTTCTGCTTTCTGTCCCCCCCCCTCTCTAATGCATAGCAGACAAATTACGCAGAAATGTATAGTGAGAGAGAAACGGAATTTGGGCTAGATACAAACATTGAAATGTAAATTACGCCAAGTAGCCAACAATATGGTTGGTCGTAAATTATACCTGTGAACTTTCTGGGAAATTTACCTACAGTTTTTATCAATCATACAAACTTGAAAACCATGTCGACAGTATATGGTGAATTTCTTGGCTAATTCTACGAATACTGTAATGTATTTAATCTTTGGGGTTTTTGGCTGATGTAGGGCTTTCGTAGCAAGATACGGGCTAAAATCTATATAATGACGAGCGCAGAAGATTTTCGTTTGTGTCATCCCACGATGTATCTAGACTTAATGAAGGATAGAAAAAGTTAAATCAATCCTATTAAAGGTTGCGATTGGGAGAGGGGAAGAGAGTTTTGAAGTCAAACCGACCAGTGAGAGAGAGAGAGAGAGAGAGAGAGAGAGAGAGAGAGAGAGAGAGAGAGAGAGAGAGAGAGAGAGAGAGAGAGAGAGAGAGAGGAGTGTAACATCGGTGGTGATATTAGTACTCTACTTATATCACTAAAACAATATTTCATGTTTAAATTTTAAGTTTGTATTATATTGATTTAATCAATGTGAGCAAAATAGAAATTATAAAACGAAAACAATCAACTTAACAATATGCAAAGGTAATTGTGAACAGTCATAAAAAGCATAAGGTTACATTTTGTAGCCGTCACACTCGAGAATATGAGTTCATTCACTAGGTCAATTCACATACACACACACACACATATATATATATATATATATATATATATATATATATATATATATATATATATATATATATATATATATATATATATATATATATATATATATATATATAAAGAATACAAATCATATGGCGAATAACAACCCTTTCAAGCGCACTGGATCCACCAAGGGATCACGTATGTCAGGGATTGATTATTGCATCTATATATATACACACACACACCATACACCCTGTGTAAGCGATATGACATTCTTTGTAGAAATTTGGATATAAAAAATAACGAGGCTTGCCTTGTTTCCTTTAAATGAAAACATTATACATCTTTATACATATCTTTGATATATCATTGAGACAGCGTACATACTACACACACACCCATGCATGCATGCAAGCATACATATATATATATATATATATATATATATATATATATATATATATATATATATATATATATATATATATATATATATATATATGGATTTTATATTTATTTAAAATATTCCGTCTAATTAGAGCGTAAACGGTATTATATTATGACTATTTTAACTTACTCCGTTTCATGGATCTTGTCAACATCGGGGAATAAAATTGGTTATTTCCAAGGTCATTTTAGGCATAAATAATAGCTGAATTGTAAACAAGTTTTTCCTTTTTTTCCAATGTGAGAATTTGATTTTTAGAAGTGTACGTGACAAATGCCATTTTCTTATGGCGCGGCTTGATGATAAAGTGATCATGTGACCAATCGCAGGTGTAAAATTGACGTTGTAGTTGTGTTTAATTCTTGTGTTTTAGTGAAATCTAGGCAGTCATATTTTTACACCTTTAGAGCTCAGAGGGTGTTTCCCGGGTTGTTGTCAGCTGATCTGTTTGTTTTGTTTTGAACATAATAATCAATATTTTCCACAAAACATGCATAAGTGTTCTTTTTCACCAATATTCTTGGAAAAAGAAATTTAGTGGAAATTCTTTGGAACTCAAAAGCCAAAATATTATTCTTGATTCAAAAAAATCGACTAGAAACATTTAACACATCAATAATGAATTCATCTGACGTCATCTTACGCCAACTTTGAACATCGCCGGGATTCATTTATAACTTTTTAGTCATCGGACTTATATTTTGAAATCCAGTATTACATTTTGGATTATATTCACAAACTTTAAGTCCTTTTCATATTTCTACTGTGTTTTGTGGGGAAGTAAATTATTTTTGTTAACATTTACAAAGTTTGTTGGCTTCACTCTTTTCTTTTGTTATATTTGAACGAGCGCACACGTAACAAGTTACACACAACCTACAGCTTTCCTGCTTGACTGTCTGCACTCTCCAGTTCTATCTCTCACTGACTGATATTCGAAAGCACCTGAATATATGTATGACAACTTGCTTTCCAGGCAGCAATGCTATCTCGCACGGAGACATTATTGTCATTACAATGTCAACGTCAGTATTGCTCAATGAATATATCCTGTACGCAGTCTTGCTTACATCTTCCGTTCAAACTGTTAATTCGACCTGTGAAAAGCCTCTCCTCTCAATGACTACAAACGGGTCCTATTTGGTGTCACTGTATCAGTTCACATAAACCATAACAATTAATTATAATGCAAAAATAAAAAATGAGTAGACTGCGACAAACCTTAATTATAAGCAATATACATATTTTATGAACAAACTTGACAAAACAAGACTAGACAATGAAAGAAAATGTTGCTTATCAGTGGACTAAACTTCTACCTAACAATTATAAGTTTATGTACCCATGGGGTGCTGCCTAATTGTTATGCTTATTGTTACACTGACAAGGACAACATCAGTGAGTGATTAATCCACCGGTCATGTTTTTGGTGGCCCTGCCAAACACGCCTAACGTCAAGAACTCTCCTACACTTAGTCAAATAGTCAAATGCTTAAGATGGGAGAGCGAATGTCTGGGACAGGCGATAATCACTCAAAGAACAAAGACAAAGAGCGGAAAATACACAAATTAAATATATAGACATACAACATTATTAATGCACACATTCACATATTCCCATTAACATTACATCTCTAGATGCTAATGAAATGTTAAATGTAATAGTGGGCGTGATAACAGAATATAGTTTATCATTAACAAATGATGAGCATTGTTTGAAAGTTCTTACCAGCTTGAACTTCCTCGTACTTGATATACACTCAACCATAATTGCGCAGCCGGTCTCCTTGTCGTGGTAAACAGCAACATTCTAATAAAAAATAGGATTGAAATTTCGTATATCGATTTCAGATTCGCGTGTTTTCCAAACTCTTACGCAATGAGTTCAACAACATTTAAAAGACATGTTATATATTAAGACACAAGACTGGGGATTAAAAAGGATGTTATCGGCAGATTGTGTTCATTTTACGAAAGCGTTGCTTTCTTTTTAAAGGGATTCCAAAGAACGACACATAATTAAAAGAAACAAATTAATAATATCAATAGTCGTCACATATTATTAGATAAAAATTATGTGCAATCAAGCCGTTAAAATGGTGTTTAAATATTTATGATATGTTATAGACCTGAATAATATTATATTATATATTACAGTTGATAAAGGGCCCCGTGTGGCCGAGTGGTCTAAAGCACTCTCCGTTACAGATCACTGCCATCCTATCTCTGTCTGCTTGGGTTCGAGTCTAAGATTCAGCGAATGTGGATATGTGAGAAAGTTTGCTAGTAGCTTCTCGTGGGTCAGTGGTTCTTTCCGCGGATTTCCCGGTGTCTTCCTCCACCATTAATACTGGCCGCCATGTATAGCCTATCATGTGCTGAACAATGGCGTAAAGCCCCAACAACAACAAACACAGTTGATAGAAGCAAAGGGGTACCAAAAATATTTAATCAGTTTGGAAATGATGACACTTTTAAATCAATCTTTATGTTCATATGCATGCGATTTACATCATATGACATGTACAAATACTAATGGAATCATCCTTATTTACTTGCTCATGTGAAATCAAGAGCGAACTTTATATTTTTATTATGCAAGTATGTAAAAAAAGCTTATATTATTTCTTTCTACTTCTATATAAATTTAACTGAAAAAAGAATGGGGCGGAATAATAAATAATTTATATGAATAACATCCATTGGGTATTTCAGTCATTTTCTTCGGATTGATAGAGACTCTTGTTACGAGTCCAGGTCTTAAAACAGGTAACAAAAACGCGAAACCAACAATTTAATTTACATCAACAAGCAACTTGTGTACTTGCAAAATAAAGTGAAAAACTGAGAAACACCTATACTGTTGTCGATTCAGTTCCAAATGAAGCTAAAGATCTTATTACATCTCTGAAAATGTACAATGTTCCAAATTAATACCTCAATAGTCTTGAATGTGTTGACATATAACGAAAAAAAGACTGTCTTTGAATGAATTAAAACATTAAAAATGATGCCTTAATCAAGAAGTCAAAAGCTTTTTTAATAATTACAATGAGTATGTTAAATAAATATTTCCTCTCGAATGATTTCTGATTTCTCGAATGATTTCTGATTTCACCACAACTTTATAATCCCAAAGTATGTATATATATATATATATATATATATATATATATATATATATATATATATATATATATATATATATATATATATATATATATAGACAGACAGATAGATAGATAGATTCACTTTATCTATAAAATAAGAGGATGTTGTTGTTGTGCTTAACACCATTTTTCAGCACACGATAGGCTATTCATGGCGGCCAGTATTAATGGTGGAGGAAGAAACCAGGAAGTCACCGGAAAGAACCACCAAACCACGAAGAGCTACTGGCAAGCTTTCTCACATATCCACATTCGCCGAATCCTAGACTCGCACCCAAGCAGACAGAGGTGAGATGGCAGTGATCCGTAACGGACAGCGCTTTAGACCACTGGGCCACTCGGGAACCCAAACAGGATGTGAAGCAATCCAACCGAAACTCGAGCTGTACGGTAAATACAACCTGGCTAAAGCAGGAATGATAAGTAAGCTTTCTATGTACGGGTGATCCTAATCTGTGTACCATTTACAATCTTGGACAGAAAATGGATTATACATAATCTTACCTCCGAATCGTTCAGCATTTCCTGAGTAACTGTCCCATTCTTGTTGACAAACAAAGGAGCGTTTACATTAATATCGTAATTCCGATGCAACAGCAATTCCACTGGCTGTTGGTCTGCAGTAAAACGGACTCCTAGATTATCTGGAGTACAGTCTTCCGAACGACGTCGTCGATAGGAAGGCGGATTGGTCAATGAAAATAATTCGACGGATGTAATTCCTAAAACAATATATATATATATATATATATATATATATATATATATATATATATATATATATATATATATATATATATATATATATATATATCTCACAATGTAGATATCGAAGGCGTTATTTCAGAAACAGTGTCTTTTACTAAGCGTGAGACGTTTTGACAGGATTGTAGAACAATGATGTTCTCGTAGCAATGACTGGCAACTCCTTTTTCTATGGTTGAAGAACGTTAAGTAAACTCAGAGAGAATCGATCAAAAAATTTGTTAACCTCTGTAATTTGTAGTAGAAAAACATACTCCTTAGCTGTTAGAGATGGGAAACTACCTGACAACTCTTCCCTGTAAAATATAGATGGATAAAAAATGAAACAAGCACAATAAAACAAACTAAATAATACAATTGCCTAGAAGGGTGATCTGTGCGTGCGTGAATGTTACGAATGGAAATAATTTCACATGAACACATAATACAATTTGATTCTTGATCAAAAATGTGAATTTTTATTCGAATATATCTAAATAATCATTATAACTCAAAAGTAGTATTTGTTACACATTGAAGTCTGGACTTTTGAATGAAATATAAATCCCTTGCACTTCTATCAGCTTTGGCACCTCCTGTTAAACAGTAAGTTAAGTTTTTTGACAGTGAAGATGCGGAAAAAACAAGGACTTGAAAAAAGGACAGAAAAGATTACAGTAGATGAACAACAACCTGGATCTTTTGATGACGATTATGTAATCAGATATGGAATAACCTGGTCGATTTGAATAATGTTTTAATATGGTTAAATCAATTATCAAATTGATAATCCCCAAATCAATTATATACCTGGCATGTCCAATAAATGGATTGGTTAGTCACCAAACAGTCCTTGAGGAGGACAATGCCACCACAAAGGCATAAGTGAGTGTTCTGGAAGACAAAATGGAGGTCTCGAGACCATGTCTACATAACTAACGTGTTCTTGGTAGTCAAAAGAGGAAACTCGAAGACTTGAAATCAGTGCGAAAAGAATGTTCAGGAAGTGAGGATCAGTGTGAACATCATTGTCCAATAACTGACGAAGACCATAATTAAGATTGGGGCACTGAGACAGAAAGTGTATGTAGGAATAAAGGTGACTGTATAATAGTCAATTTCCTACAATTTATATACCCTGTGCATGTGGAATGGAGAGCTCAAGCATTGAAATTCGGAGGACATTTCATATATATATATATATATATATATATATATATATATATATATATATATATATATATATATATATATATATATATATATATATATATATATATATATATATATATATATATATATATATATATATATATATATATATATATATATATATATATATATATATATATATATATATATATATATATATATATATATATATATATATATATATATATATATATATTAAGAGACAAGCATAAAGAGTTATGAGCATTCTTAGGTAATTTGAAGAAGGATGGTATCACACAAAGGTCTAGATTTGACAATAGCTATGCTAAGGGCAAAGCGTACACCTATTATCGTTTACAACTGGAAGTTGAAATTAATCAAAGATTAGTGGCCTAGCTAGCGAAGAACTGACAGTTGTCATCATAAATCATTATACGTTGTTTTCAGACAAATACTGTTGATTATATGAAATCCTAATTTCATGAATACAGGTAATAGATTTAACTAATCATTATCAGGCAATGCTAAATCCAAACATACCTTCAAAATATATAATCATCGTATCAGCCTATAATCTTGGAATATACAGGGCATAAACTAAAAGTTGTATTACTTTGATTTTATTTTCTCTGTAACTAATTATGAAATAATATGCTTTACTAAAGTATGAAAATGTTATTCAAATGTGTTTACTTCTTTTCCTGATAATACGCGTATAGTAAGTCACATAGATGCAAATCACGGCAGCGTTGTAGCAGTATTATTGGAAAACGCACTTTTCAATTACTTTAAATACTTTTAATCTCAATGTAGGAACTAAAGTTTTTTCAAACTGAGCAACTGATTATCTGATTCATTGCGATGTCATACATGGTTGTCGCTATATACCCACTCTAAGTTTACCATTATATGGTGGCAAGTCCTCGAATGACACTGCTATATTAGAAACGAATATAACAAATATTTGAAGCGATCCTAAAATGAAATGAACTGTTTACTAACTAATGATTTTAATGTGAGAACTGTTTGTATAGATGAGTAGGAACTTAATGAAGTTTTTCCATCACTCAGTTTTTTTTTATTATGATAGATTAACATCTTTATAAGCTTAGAAATTCAGAGATAATGGGTCATTGAAATCGCTAAAATTTTAATATATTTATGCTGTACATTTGGATTCAAGTTCTGAACTGAAGAAAAAAAGAACATGGAAACTTTACCTATTTTGCAAACCGGGAAAGTAGGCGAATAGGATAGTCAATATATATATATATATATATATATATATATATATATATATATATATATATATATATATATATATATATATATATATATATATATATATATATATATATATATATATATATATATATACATCCTATAACTATATATCTTTGACACAATTTAGCCGGATATTTTCCATTTACCATAGAGATATTTTGCTAACATACTACTCAGGGAACAAGCATAAATGCAATGCTAATACTACACCTAATACACAACACACACACACACACCATTTCGAGTTGACCAACAAATATTTATCTACAATCCAACACCTACTCATCTATTAGCCAACACATACAGTCACTGATCTTCACGCCACGAAATTATTTACACCAGCTCATCTATTGTTCAACATCGACGTGCAGTATTGATTTGCATATTAGGTTAACGTTTGGTTCTTTGCCTCATAACAAGAAGTTTAATGATAAAAGAATAACTCGGTCACATCCTTACTAGTGATTATCCACAGACCACACAGTGTACGATGTAAATGGATGGGCATACAAATATATAATGTAAGTTAAATCCCTTATACAAAAACTACGTGTAAATCCTTATACCACCTTACGATCTCAATAGTTTATAATGTAAATCCTCTAATTCATTTTATAATGTTCCCCATTTTTTTAAACAAAAGTAACACCCCTTTCTATTCTCACAATCCCTATAATTTTACCGTTGGAATAATACAGAAGATAGGTATCCCACTCTAGTATGTAATGTCGCTATCTTCCCATACCATCCTATCATACAAAACTACAATTTCTTTCAATATTCTAATTGTTTCCATAAATAGACCCATGGAGTGAAAGATGATATAAAATTAGGCGGATGTTTAGAACTTCAAGATGAAAAGTCTAAAGACTGGTTAATGCGTTTTCAATGGATCAGCCTGGCTGAAAATTTAACAATGTATCATGTTGGAGGTTGGAAACGTGAGTGTATCAGCCATCTAATTGATATTATTATTAGGCCATAAGTGTCACGCGTGTGAAGAATCTGTAAAAATATGATTATATTCTGGTGGCAAATATGGAATTTGTCTGGCCTTTGCTTGCAATGACGTAACGTTCTTTGCTTAATCAATATATTGACATTAAAGTTCATACGTGGTGTATCGTAGTTGAGTGCATGTCTGAGAGAAAAATAAAGAGAGAGGGAAGATAGAGTTATGGAAGAACAATGAAAATAGGTCAACGCCATTTTCATAATCAGCATATATTTAATAAGCCCTGCTCGCTAAAACATCGATAAGTAAAGAGATATATAATGCATAATCAGCATTGTTTGTAGATGAACATACTTACAAGGTAGACAACGTTGGTTGTAAGATTAAATACCGTAGGAGAGTTATTCATGTTCGTGACATCATGACTGTAGCTGTCTCTTGTTCACTTGCGAACTGTAACAGCTATTCAGGAGGCACTCACCGGCCTCTTTGTCTACTTTCTTGACTTCATGTTTCATGTATTTATTTTTCTTCTCCTTCGCTACTGCGACTTCGGACGGTCTTGATAGAAACATATTCTATCATTATTGTAACAAAATATGACCACTTCACTCAAGCAATGTATTGTTCAGTTCTTTACAAATACTGTTTCGGTTCCAGAGTCCCATTCCCATATTAAATTTCCCATATACTAGACTGTTAAAGTTCTTTTATGATCTTGACTGTCATTCCTAGTCTAAATTTCAGGTGCAATTCCTATGTGTCAAAATCTCGTTTGGATCTATATTATTTTTGCCCTGTTTAAATAGTCACGTTTCCTGCCTCTAACTTAGTAACCTTTTCAATTCTCAGCCAGGCTCATCCTATGAGAATCTATTAACCCATTTTTTAGATATTACATTTTGATATTATATACCTTGATCAACTTGCTGTCTTCTTTCACTCAGCTGTAAACTTATAGTAAAAACTAGAGTATTCATGGAAATAGTATGTTTTAAGATCGGAGTGTAGAGACCTTATACTGAGGGTAACAATGTTTCTCTCTTCTTTGACTGTTGTTAAATATAACGTCATTATGAGAATAATAAAAGGTGATAGTTGTTTGTTTGTTTCAAATAGGAGGGCAGGATTAGGGAGGGACATTAGAGGAGGGACAAGAGGTTTTGCTTTCGTTATTGGGGGATCATATGGTGATACGGTGATATAAATGTTATTGTATTTATAAGTGATTTAAAATGCTCCTTCTTTTACATCCTACTCTGTGTATATCAGTAGATGAATGGGGGACGTTCATTCCTAATAGCTTGTCTAAGGATAATTAACTCTCTAATTGGAAACCAAATAATCCTACAAATTGTCAGCGATTGGCCGCAACTTGCATCAGAAAAAGGTACATCACAAAGCAGCTATGCTGTATACCATTCGCATATCACTCAGTCATAAAGGACGGGGGAGGGGCGATGCATATGTATGATTGAGGAGTGTCGGTCACGTTGGTGGTTGTATTGTGTCCAAAGCGAGCATCATGGAACAGTAACTCTTACGTTTGCTATGAAGGCGTCAGATAAATGTTGAGAATCTTATCCACACCTTTGCTGTCATGGTCTTTGGATGTGATCATGCGTTTACCCTACACAAGTCTCAGAAAAGATGCTGGAGAAATAAATTTGCCAAACGTTATCATAACGTTACTGGTGGTGGACAGCATAGTTCCTTTTTACTTGATCAGCTAGCAGGAGATCAAAATCGTGTATTCAGATGTGGAATAGACAGGTTTGTAGACTGCTAAAATTAATCTAACAGTAAACTGGTCTTACGGTAAACATCACAAATTAGTCTAACAAAATAATAAAGCGAAAGAAAAACGAATAGATTCTAAAGTAACTTGTTGCAGCTTTGATAAATAAGGTTAAACAGAAACGTCGAGGTGTACAGCAGACGGCAGAAGAAAATATTAAACTTTTTAAGCCAATAACTGTACTTGGCAAATGACCAGATATTTCTGCGGTATTACCGAAACATCTTAAAAATTATCAGAGAAAGTACTACTTGGTCTGCTAAAAGAGGAACAGAAGAAAGTTATTGAGCGAATAGGAGATACTTGCGCCCTACAGGAAAAGGTAAAATAATTTATTTCTGAATCAGTTCTGATTCAGGAAGTATTATCAGGGAAATAAAAAAAAAACTCTTACTAATATAATAGTCACAAAATGTCAAAAGATGACGAAATTAAGTTTATAGAAACAATGCCTGAGAACTAATATCACCAGATTACAACAATGCTTTAGAGATTATATTCCTATAGATCAACATAACGTTTACCAAATACGCGAATGGTCAGTGAATAAATGCGAGTTTATTTAAATTCAGTAAGATATTGAAGATGTTGGATTGCAAGCTGAAGGAAATATTAGTAAAGCAGAAGATGAAGCAAAAGTGTTAGATTTGTATAATGAAATATGCACTAGATTTATTGCTGGTATTATGCCGCACACCGCTTACAGGTATTGAACTAGAAATGTTCCATGCAAATGACATTTTTCAGCTATTTGATAGCTTGATAAAAAGCGTGATAAACGTGTTCCAGAGGTAACACCTGAAGTAGAAGGTCATGAAATTAAAACCATTAACTCTACCGCTGATATAGTTAATTGACTGATACTATTAATATCATCAAAGGAAGCCAACAAATCGAGCAAGGTAATTTGACAACAAAGTTGAAATTATAGATAATCACAGATCAAATGGTTATCTAACATCGGAAGAATATTATATTTTACATAGTGACCTGATTCACTAACCGAAAAGCACAAGCTGCAAGCAGTTCAGTTTTATCTATCAGATAAAATAGGAATGTTATCAACTACATCACTGCTTGATTCATCACAGAATATATGGACAGTACAAATTTTTCTGTTTTGTATCATCAAGTGAACTTGACAGCGTTAAACAATATGAAATAGGTTGGTTTGAGCCACTGTTTGGCACGGTATGGCAAATATCAGGACAAATTGGAATGAAAATTTCACATTTCTGTCATTCCAGCTAGCTGACTGGTTTTGGAGTTTAGTGAAGATAGCGCAAGGCGCAAATGACGTTATAAATCTAAATAAAACAGTAAAGTTATTAACTACAACTAAAGTTGAATCTGATCAGATAATTTTAAGCTCATATCCAGTGCCACAAAGTAGGCTGTGTCCGATAACGAAATTACCGGTGATGGAATCAAACAGTTAGCGTAACATTTCACTTTTGTCTAACGATTGTAAATTTTAAAAAATGCCTAAATCGCTAGCCATTTCAAGTAAAACAAGAAGCATTCAGAAACGTATGACAGCAAAGTCACGAAAAAGAATTTAATAAAATCTGAACCGTAAATAGATCCAATGAGGGTTACTGGGTCCATTGCTAGCAGGAATAGCGGGAAGTCTACTTCCCAATCGGATGAGATAAGACGAGGGATGGGACTACTTTTATCCCGTATCAGACGATGATCGCTCCGTGGTCCATCCACTAAACAAATTTGAAATCTAAGATAAACTGAAGGATGTCAGCGGATTTCAAGGAGTATTTTGAAATATGAGTTGTCGCTTTAGTCTGGAAGGAGAAGTTGTGTTATAAATATCCAAAATTTCAACGATCTGGGCAGCGCTTTATAAATATAACTATTTTCATTCGTTTGAACTTCCTACAAGTGATATTATCAAATAATATTTACTACGTCTTAATTGTACAAAAATCACTTATTCGTCAAGTCAACTTAAATCAGTAGGAACTGCAGCTTTTGGAGATAACTGAGTTATGGTCGTCAAACAAATGCCTCTCACAAATGGTGATTTTTTAAAAAATTTATTTTACAATTTGAACCTAAACCAAGTATTGTTAAACGACAAGATTGAAATTTTATCTAACAAGCAAATGTAAAAAGGTCCATTTTTGTCTGAGATGCAGAAGTAAAACAGAAAACGAAATGGAAACTATGGAAACGATAAAAAACAATTACCGACTGATTTTTCAAATAAGCAATTCGAGCAGTCTCTGAAACAAAATAACATCACAAAATACTTCACAGGGAATGAAGGGAAAAATTGTCGTCGTCGAGAGATTTAATTGAGCGCTAAAAGATAAGATTTACAAACAACTCACAACCAAGAACACAGATACTTCGACAATCTGCTAAAAGTCCTGCTAGATTATATTAACACGATAATAAAACATTTGAATAGTCACCAAACGAAGCTGAAAATAACCCAGTTTTAGCAAACGAGAATATTTACAGAATACACAAAAGTTTAGCGTAGAATTTCACTAGTGAACAATTCTTTTGAAAAAAAAAAGGATTCACTACGAACAGGTCTGAGAAAGTATTTGTTGTGGATAACATTTTAACAACAATACCTGTGACGTAAAAGCTAAAATATCATTGGAAGAAAAAATTACTGGAAGTTTTTCTTTGAACAGGAGCAGGATATATTTATGATCTAGCGAATGATAGTAAGAGAGGGTAAGAAAGGTTTGGTCAAGTGGAGAGATGACGGATACAAACTAGTGAAATAAAACATCTTTGAATCACTAGCGATAAAATCTAGTCGCTGTAAATCTTTTTGTATTTCAAAAGGACAGACTCACATTTCAATTTGTTAGATATGATAGGGATATTGTTTTAAAACAGGTCCATTGTTAGACAAGATAGGCATTTTTTTAAAATGGGCCCATTGTTAGATAAAATAGGCATTATTTTAAAACGGGTCCATTGTTAGATAAGATAGGCATTATTTTAAAACGGGTCCATTGTTAGATAAGATAGACATCATTTTAAAACGGGCCCATTGTTAGATAAGATAGGCATTATTTTAAAACAGGTCCATTGTTAGATAAGATAGGCATTATTTTAAAACGGGCCAATTGTTAGATAAGATAGGCATTTTTTTAAAATGGGCCCATTGTTAGATAAAATAGGCATTATTTTAAAACGGGTCCATTGTTAGATAAGATAGGCATTATTTTAAAACGGGCCCATTGTTAGATAAGATAGGCATTATTTTAAAACGGGCCCATTGTTAGATGAGATAGGCATTATTTTAAAACGGGCCCATTGTTAGATGAGATAGGCATTATTTTAAAACGGTCCCATTGTTAGATGAGATAGGCATCATTTTAAAACGGGCCCATTGTTAGATATTATAGAGATATTGCATTGTTTTAAAACGGGTCCATTGCTGATTGGCACGGGAATATGTAAACAATGTTCTGAAAAGTAATCTTTAAAAAACTGCAAGTTTTTATTAGTTATTAAATATGGATCGATTTGTTACTCGAGCTAAAATTACAAATTTATTTTATCTGGTAGAAGCTGTAAGAAATATTTTCAAGGGGGATAATAACGTGTAATGAAGTAAAAAGAAAAATAATTTGATTTTGTTAAGCACTAAAGAAATTAGTTATATGCTTAGATATGAAAGATATTTGTCAAATGCAACAAAGAAACCTTTAATAAATAGCTCAAATTCTGCATGAAGAATAGTGAATAATCAAATATTTTAAATAGCAGGTGATAGATATTATAAGATGGTTCTAACATTAGGTCCGTTTGATAATACTAATTCATAGATGCCATTGGCGATAAATTTAATCAATTGTGTATGAACACTAAAATAGTTTGACGCTGATATAATATAGGGAAACGACATATTTTCATCTGCGCTAGAGCAAGCTCATGCAACAGATATAGGATTTCTTACATTATTAATCTTTCCAGTATTACATATGCGTGTGTTTTCTTTCGAATTAACACGTTCCAAATTCTTAATTCTATTATCTACTTTAGGTTTCTGTAGTCGATGACAAAACCACTTGGGACAGACCCATAAAATATTTCATAAATAAATTTATGAGATCTGCAACAACATCGATTAGTATTATTGCAGATATCCAGTATTACTAGTATTTCCAACAACTTTTTTATTTTAATATATCTTATCACATCCTTGTCGTTGGCCTCGTACAAATTATAAATCGGATATGGCTAAAATTTGATATATGAGATACTCTCATTCCGTCAGGACAATCATTAGCACGTAATAAAGTCCAAATAAATTCGTATAAGAAAATCCTAGTATATTCGCTATAATTAGCGACTTTCACTTTCATTCCATAACCCGCCAGCGTTGGAATTCCAATTGCACGTTTTGTATTATGTTGATCACATCACCACGCTAGATACGCAAAAATATTATATTTCTGGTGACACCAGACAATCTCTTGATGTCTAGCAATATCGTTATCATAAAGTTTTCATAATATACTATAATTGTGTGTTCCAAATCTCTTATTGACAAATTTCACAGTACACTTAATTAAAGAATCATACAAGAGCAGATATAGGATGTTGAAACATGCCAATTTTGCAAAAATGTATGTTCTTGACAGAACGATATTGACCTATAAAAATCGCAACATCATTTACGGGTTTCAATTACAGTTAGTTACTTAATAATAAACGTTTACTTATAAACTTCTCTGCCACAAAAGTATATTACTGGCTTCAATCAACAATCAAATCCCAGCTTGCCGCGCATAGAAGCTTAAAAATAATAGTGCAGTTTTCTATTAAGCTTACTAAGATAAATAAGTCTCTGGAATCACCACAGACGCCTACGTCAGAGCAACGTGAAAAAGTCTTCTAGTCCTTATATTACATCAAAATCCAATCCAATTCTACCAGGAACAGACTTAATATCGTTTTCAGATAATATATTTTAGGAAATATGGAAGAGATTAGATGAGAACACAACATCAAGGTCTGGCTGTAACTTTAATAAAATAACGGAAATACTGTTCCACACTATGAAATATAAACCATTGCGAGGTAGCTTGTATGTTGAACTCCCAACTAAAATCAAAAAATAAAAATGTTGTATTAAGGTTCAGATCAGTGATAAAAATGTCTTCAATTGGCGTGACGGTCGGTGATATTTCCTGCACGAGACTATCCTTATCGAGTATCAAATTATATTTGTTATGTTAACAACCTAAACTTTAGCGGGATTGTCATTTTTGTTTCTGAATATAAAAGTCCAAAATCCGAAAAACTGATCAATCTTCTGTTACATGGATGTATTTAATGTATTTGTTGTCGATGACAAACAAAAGATATATCCTAGATATATCAGCGATCTAGCATGTCAGCAGATAGTAAATATACTACTTTGTAAAGATCTTTAAGCGTGGATAAATACTTTAATGGGCTAGTCGGAAGTCAGTGTAACAAGCATAAGGGAAACATTTTTGTGTCAGGTGTTTGTACGGATGTATATCCCAACTTATACTTTATCGACATCTGGAATATTATTATGTAAAAAAAATCTATGACTGTAGAAGATCCTAAAATATTACAATTTACGAATTACAGACACAAGATGAAAGTGCATTTTATATTATTTGCGGATTTAGAGTCAATTTTACTTCCAGTACAAAGAGCAAAAAATAACCCTGATAAATCTTCGACAAGGTAAACACATGAGTATATTCCTAGTTGAGCAGTGGAAATGTGTGCGTAGTTGATAAATCTTTATCAAAACCAATAAGAATTACCGTGAAAAAGAACCAGCTTTTTGATTGTTAAGGAACTTTATTAAATATACTGATCTCATCATTGTTTTTTAGATAGCAGCAATGAAACCACTAACATTAAAGGAAGAAGCTACGTATACTAAGCATAAATATGCTGCTGTTGTGATGGAACTCCGTTGTCTCAAGATAGAGTAAAAGGTCACTGCCATATTACCGGAACATATCGTGGACCGTCACATGATAAATGTAACTTAAAATATACCGCTCCGGATTTTGTTCTAGTTGTATTTCATAATTTCAAAGGATACGGGGCTCATATTATTGCTGAATCTTTCGGTAATAAAGGTATAATAAACAGACTGAAAATTAAAAGCAACAAAAAACAAGGTGCATCCCAAATAATAGTGAAAAGTATATGTCAGTGACACTAGGCAAGCTTTATTGATAGTCTGCAGTTTACAGCAGAATCGCTAGATTAGCTTGAGCGAGTATGTAGTAAATGTTATAATTTGAATGAACATTTCGGCGAAACTGCTGGCAGTTCACTGACTCAAAAAGAAATATTTATCCCTACGAATATATAGATGATTGGAGCAGACTTGATGAAACGTGCCCACCTGACAAAGACAAGTTCTATCCAACGTTACATTTTGAGGGGGTTATTGATGATAATTAAGCCAATGCTCGATCGATATGGGATTCCGTCGAATGTAAAAACGTATTTTTATCATGACCTATATCTTATCACAAACGTTCACAGATGTTTGTGCACATTTCAGAGATGTAAGCGCTGATAATTACGGACTCGTCCAGCTGGAGTTGTTAACAGACCCTTATATGTTCAACTTTACAGAACGTGAAATCCCTGGCGGAATAAGTCTCATAACAAAAGATATGCAAGGGATAATAATAATAAATATCTACCAGACTATTATAGCACAGCTACATCAAGTTTTATAGATGATAATAATATGTATGACAACGGCCTTTCAGAATCTATGCCAGTGGATTAGTGAAAATCATTTTTGATGAAACTGATAAAATTGTACCGTATGATATTAATTATTTCATAAAAGCTAACTATTCTATTGAGATCCATGATGATCATAACAGCTGTCCTATCAGTACAGATTCGATGCCGATCAACTACAGTTTATTATAGAAAAAAACAGAAATTTTTCGTCAAGTACTGAAACTAATTGTACATCTGACTGTTAAAAAATAGTTCCTAATCTGCTTGACAAACGAAGATACGCTTTGCATTATACAAATTTTAAAACAGGCACTTGATCATGGTCTGCTATTAAAAATAGTTCACCGTCTGGTAAAATTTAATCTATCACCGAGGGCGAAGAGTTATGTAGCCTCTAACAAATCAAGACAAGCAGCTGTCAAAGCAGAATTTCGAAATATATTTTCTAAGCTTATGAATAGCAGCCTCTTTTGCAAGACCATATAAAATATTAGAAGACTAGTTGATATTGTCATAGTCAATAACGCATAACGTCGTAATAAACATGTAACATCAGATGCTTTTGTCAGTAGGAATATATTTAATGGACCTTTAGTAGCCGTTCAACGAAGAAAGACAAATGCAAAGTTAAATAAGTCAGTTTATGTCAGTATGTCAGATCTAAATGGCTAATGTGCCATTTCATTACGATTTTGTCAAAGACATGTGACCTGAACTGTTATTTACAGATACCTACTCGCCTATGTACAAGATAAAATCTGATAATATTTATCATGAGTGTTAACGATAACTGATAAATGTTTGATCTTTCATCAACAGATTGCACTGTGACGATAATGAAAAAGTAACAGGAAAATTTAAAGATGAAACGAACTATGTTTTAATCGTAGAGTTCATTGGATTGAGTAGTAAAATGTACTGTATACAACTATCTGATAATAAAGTGACAAAGTGAGCTAAGGGAATCAAAAGAAATGCAGTCAGCGATGTGACAGGATTCGATAATTATAAGGCTGCGTTAGATGGATTTTCTTGCCATGTTGAGAAGATACGATCATATTGTCATAAAACTGAGACCGATGTTTTTATAAAATCTGGTCTTTGTAATTTTGATGCTTAAAGATACCGCTCTGATGGAATCAATACATTTGCATAAAATTTATGAAGTTGACTTTAGCAAGGTTGATGTTCTGTATTGGTTATTACAGTAAATCTCTCGCGATTTTATATAAATTTTATGTGAATGTTAGGTATAGTAAAACTTTTGTGTCAAGTATAAATCAGCCACCATACTGTAGAAAACTAGCAACCGAATGAGGATGGGTATCTCTCATCTTGGCTAAATGTTATAATTTTCCTTTCTGCATAAACATACTCAATTGTAAATCGCTAAGCGCGAAACGAAATTTGAGAGATTCGGAGGGTTATTGAGGATGATTTTTCAATTTTGCAATTGTTGGATTGCAAAGTGCGAGTGAGTTTGTAAAACAAATACTCCCCTTTAAGATTTTAAGCTAACCTCAGGCGCTTTGCGGTTCGGGAATGCAACTCAAGTTGTACTTGGAATTAGGTGGGGTTTTGTTTTGCAATTTTGCAATTATCCGCCTAAGTATATCCTGTCTTTTCAATGCATCGCAAGTGTCCCCACCCCAAACTATTAACTTATCTTGCTGAATGCAAGACAATATGTCTATTGTATTTTTCTGAAGTCGGACACATGAACTAGTTTCCAGATGTCGATCTAACGTTTGTCTGTACGACTTGCCACTTCGTCCACTGACATCTTACACACACACACACACACACACACACACACACACACACACACATATATATATATATATATATATATATATATATATATATATATATATATATATATATATATATATACATATATTTATATATATATATATATATATATATACGAAACAGACTATGATCGGAGCGTGTGTGTAAATTATTATTTCTTTTTTTTTTTGCAAATTCCCTGCGAGTTATTAATACAGCACAGGCATCGAACACACCTGCAAATTTCAGCGAGTTATTAATAGCAGATTCGAATTTTGTGACAATGATAGATAATTTTTTGGATATGTAAAATATATTATTTTTGTGTTAAAATATAAATTCAGCTATTCAAGCAAAACCACAGTAATAGAATGCAATGGGTATTTCTCATCCAGGCCTATTTTGCGTGCCCACGACGATGATTTAGTGGTAGGTCCTTGACAGGTAATCAATATTGGAAAAAATGTGTTCCCTCAACATATATATATATATATATATATATATATATATATATATATATATATATATATATATATATATATATATATATATATATATATGGGTTCCTGGGTTCGAAACTCGGTAGAGTACGAATTTAATTTCTCTAACCTGTATGATAGTATTGTTTGTATTAAACTATTATTTCTGCCCACTATTATCAAGATTCTACTACAGAATCCAGGGATAGCACAGTCTGTTCTGTCTGGTATATATTTATAATTATTTGTAATACAAAAATCCTATATACCTTGATTTCTTTCATAGGAATCTGGAACGACTGTGTACATATATATGAGAATTAATTACTAGGTCGTCATGCGAGTGTGTCTGCTACGCACGAGCTTATATAACACCGATTCAGTGCCATCATTTTTTGGTGATGCGTGCTTAGTCATGACGGTATATGGGTTGGTGCGTGCAGGCAAGGCGATGGTTGCCATTTACTCGCGGACCTGGGTTCGAAACTCGGTAGAGTACGAATTTAATTTCTCTAACCTGTATGATAGTATTGTTTGTATTAAACTATTATTTCTGCCCACTATTATCAAGATCCTACTACAGAATCCAGGGATAGCACAGTCTGTTCTGTCTGGTATATATTTATAATTATTTGTAATACAAAAATCCTATATACCTTGATTTCTTTCATAGGAATCTGGAAAGTGTGTTTACATATATATATATATATATATATATATATATATATATATATATATATATATATATATATATATATATATATATATATATATATATATATATATATATATATGAGAATTAATTACTAGGTCGTCATGCGAGTGTGTCTGCTACGCACGAGCTTATATAACACCGATTCAGTGCCATCATTTTTTGGTGATGCGTGCTTAGTCGTGACGGTATATGGGTTGGTGCGTGCAGGCAAGGCGATGGGTGCCATTTACTCGGGGACCTGGGTTCGAAACTCGGTAGAGTACGAATTTAATTTCTCTAACCTGTATGATAGTATTGTTTGTATTAAACTATTATTTCGGCCCACTATTATCAAGATCCTACTACAGAATCCAGGGATAGCACAGTCTGTTCTGTCTGGTATATATTTATAATTATTTGTAATACAAAAATCCTATATACCTTGATTTCTTTCATAGGAATCTAGAACGACTGTGTACATATATATGAGAATTAATTACTAGGTCGTCATGCGAGTGTGTCTGCTACGCACGAGCTTATATAACACCGATTCAGTGCCATCATTTTTTGGTGATGCGTGCTTAGTCGTGACGGTATATGGGTTGGTGCGTGCAGGCAAGGCGATGGGTGCCATTTACTCGCGGACCTGGGTTCGAAACTCGGTAGAGTACGAATTTAATTTCTCTAACCTGTATGATAGTATTGTTTGTATTAAACTATATATATATATATATATATATATATATATATATATATATATATATATATATATCCAATAAAGACGCATTGATAAGGATTAGATTATATGTATTCATCTCGACGTTCTGACGGTCTCAAAGAAATAATTGTAATAACATATTGATACAAGTGAACTAACGTACACTTTACTTAGAAAGTTAGCAGAACATAAGTAGGAAAGTGGCCGTGTTAATTATTATAAAGGTCGGAAAACGGATAACTGGTAAATAGTAAAGCAGACTTCGATGTCTTTTTCAAAGAGATGTTTAAACAAAATGTCGAAGTCTTAAAAAGCTAACCACAAGGGATCGACATAATTGATCATACTAGATGATATGAATTGCCCCACCAAACTCACTGAAGGAATAGATTTATTCTTACATTGAACGCTGTTTTTGTTGAGTTTTTTATACTACAGGACACGTCACTCTACACCCATCCCTCATCTGAGTCCGAAACTAGAGCAAAACGATCACTCACCTCGATAACTGTATTCTTTTACTGGAGGAAGCGAGAAGCTGGTTAATGATGACACGTGTCCCGTGAAAAGAATTAAAAGGAAGTACAACGAAAGCATCATAATTCTAAGCGGATCCTACGTATATCCTCTACAGATCTTTTGTTGATCTGGTTTACTAATTATTTTCGTCAAATGAATAACAATGCATTATTAATGCCGTAATATGATTGAGAATCCGAGTTGTGTTTTCCTATTAAATACCCAGCTAATGTGAGCCTGGTGACCCTACATTTACAATTCTGTTCCGGTTTGCAACCGATGTTTAGAAAAAAAAGGTCAAATTACTGTTTTCGTATTATAGCACGCAATAACGAAGGAG